>VDFB02303518.1:0-14868 GCA_007258455.2 Sequoia sempervirens
ACAACACCTTCACAAGACGTCATTATTTGAATTTTAAGGACCTAATGTGAATGCAGAAGTTACATTGCAACATTAAATTAGAGCAAAACAGGTCAAGCATCATGAGAGAAAGGCGTAAAAGACCATGAAAATTTCAAAGGGCCATTTTTCTATGGTAATTTAGCCCCCACTTTAGTGAGAGGATGAACTTGCTTCAAACTCACACTAAAGTAGCCACACACATTGAGAAGGAGGTCCAAGTGCACTTATGCCAGTAAGATGGAATAACAACGATCAAGAGGGATGATCAAGCCCCTTGGATGAAGATCCCATGGTGCAAACTAAACATAAGGACAAAGGAACACACATGCGAAGAAAAGGGAGAATTGGATTAAGCTTCGATCGTCTATCCAACTAGTTGTGGATTAGATCTAGACTATTTGTGAGAAAAGAGAGAATGCATACTCACTCTGCGGCGACAAAACCTATTGTGGTCCGGCGGGTGAGAAATCCCAAAAGGTTAAATACATACGTTAGTTGGTATGCACTCACAAACACATAGGTGGCTATGGGGAAAGTCATGCCGCTAAATGGGCTTCCCGCTCAACCATATCAAAGTTATACCTCATGATAACTTTAACAAGGCGCCACAAAGGAAAATGTCGATTCGTGCTTCATGAGACAATCAAAGCTTCGTATGCTTAGAACTCATGAACAAAAAATGATAGTACCACAAGCATGCAAGCTGCATTATGCAAGGTTGCAAAGATGCAAAATGCAAAAATGTAAAAGGATGTTCAAAGGAGTCTTGTTAAGTTCATGCAAGGTCTGTCACTTAGGGAACATTATATCTAATGTCTCCAAGAGAGGACCAATCAAAGAATAATATATTCACAACTTAGGAGATGCAGTGTATCACATCAGGCCACCAAGAGGAATGTAATATGCTAAGATAGATCACAGTTATGAAGGACATGACACCCAATGCCATCCACAAAGTGACAAACGCATCGTATGAAGTGACAAGGTTGCACTAAGAACCAAAAATGAAAATGGAATTATGCCAATGTATGCCCCCACTTTAGAGGAATTTCTATGCAATGTTCTATGAGAAATAAATTTAAAGTAGTGAAGGAGAATTGCAAAAAGAAAACAAGACATGAGAGCCAACTTGGAAAGCCCCTATGCCAAGTCATATGTTTCCAAGTTAGGCTGCATCATGTAAATGAGAAAACAAAAGAAAAGGAGTTTCCCCCCAGACAAGAACACACCAAACACATAAGGGATCTATGGTTAGATTGATATCGTTTTAATGTGTTTATAAGAAGAAGCTCAAAAGCTAAATCATTCCCAAAGCATAAAACTAGAAGAATGACACAAAGAGAGTGAAAACAAAAGAAAAAAATAAAGTTTGTTTAAGGTCAACATGGAGACTTTTGCGGTCTCAATTCTTTGCATCATCCAGAAAAGAATAAAGCGAAAAGGAAATGAAGGCAAATGAAAAGAAAATATTTTGTGTCAGCATGAAGGAACATTTTCAATCAATGCCTTACATCATCCCAAAATGAAAACATAAGAAAAAGAAATAAAAGCGAAAGGGGTGATTGGGTCAACATGGAAGAGACATAGGGCGTCTCAACGCTTTGCATTATCCCCAAAAGGAAAACACAAAATAAAAGCAAAAAAGAAAAAGGACCTTGTGGATCAAATTAGGAAATGTATAATGTTATTAAGACTAAATCAGATGATCTAAATGCAACTATATGAACTAATTGACTGATTATGAATGCAAAATCGAGGATGTATGCAATGTTTGAAAACACAATGTGATATGCAAGCATAAGCTAAAGTATGAAATAATGCAAAACATAAATGAAGAAGGTTGAATCAGAGTGCACTAGGGAAAAGAATGAAGAATCTAGAGTGTCCTAAATGCTGGCAGAAATAACTAAAAATCACTAGTGGGACTGCGCCACTGATGGTGAATCAGTCCTGCTTCTAGTAAAAACTCCTGAAACTGGTTTCTGAGTGTCGGGATCCAGAATCTGACAAAATATGGATTTCCAACCTTAAGGTAATTAGGGAACAATTTTGTAGCACTAGATTTGGACTTTGGTAATCAAACCATTAATGAAGAAATGAAATAAAATGAGCAAGGAAAGATGAATAAACAACATGCAAATGTCCTAAACTCACAACAACCTTGTTGAAGAATTTTGAAGATATATCAACGACTGCTCCAAGAAGCTTGATTGATGCTTGATTAAATGATGCAAAGTGCTCAAGAGTGCAATTGAACTTTATGAATGTGAATGATTCTAGGAGTTGTAAAATGAGGAGATAAAAACTTATTTATACGCACTTGTGCCTTAGTAACCCAATGATACCTCATCATAGGCTGACATTAGGTAATTTTGAATTAAAATCTGAAAGAAAATTTGAAATATTTTGAATTTGGAGCCAAGAGGGACTCATTCACCACCCATGGCGAATGGGTCCCAATGATACCTCATCATAGGTGACATTAGGTAATTTTGAATAAAAATTTGAAAGAAATTTTGAAATATTTTTGAATTTGGAGCCAAGAAGAGGGACTCATTAAGCCACCCTGGTGAATGGAGTCCCACAACCAGACTTAGTGATTAATGAGAATTGAGTCACATTTAATGTTATTTGTCAGATTTACATTCAAAAATACACTTAATTAAGCCTTATAAGGGCATAAAGGGGTCAAATAAAGCATAAGAAAGGTATAAATAGTGAAATTAAGCCTAGAAAAGTGTAAAATCTTGTTACAGGACTTTACAACACTTCAAAATAGGACTTGATAAGTGATGAAAAGGTGATTTTTAGGTGAATTGTAATGAATAGAGTAGAAAAGTGTAGAAATATTTTACAAATACTTCACAACACCTTCACAAGATGTCATTATTTGAATTTTAAGGACCTAATGTGAATGAAAAAGTTACATTGCAACATTAAATTACAGCAAAAAAGATCAAGCATCATGAGAGAAAGGCCTAAAAGACCATGAAAATGTCAAAGGGCTATTTTTCTAAGGTACATTTCTAAGGGATAATTCTGCTATGCACTTTTCCTTAAATGTTTGATATGCTTTGAAAAAGTAGTCCTCACAAGGTCTAATAGGTTCAATAGGCTTGGGCTAAATGAAATCCAATGAAAAGTTTCCACGGGAAGACACAGGATTAAAGCCACCATGATGTACAATAAAGATTTCATTGCCAAAGGGAAACTTTAGACATTTATGCACAACCGACGAGATGACATTCATGGAGTGAAGCCATGGATAGCCTAACTTCACATGAAATTGGTCCAGTGACGAGATGATGATGAATTTGACATTTAATGTTTTTAGTTCTAATTTTAGAAGGATATTTATCAAGCCAATCATAGGGCAAGAAAAACCATTATGCGTTTTGATCCATGCTTTTGGTTTTTCATATCTCTTGATAAAGTTCATGCACAAATAGGAATTATTTAGTGATCATGTTCTCTACATAGATGAGATCAATTAATATCCCATTAGTAGGCTTGTCATTGATTCTTCCAGATATGTATAGAGGACCATCAGGTGCATGTTAGATTATGTCTTTTTGTGAGAAAGCTATATCAATGGGGATTTTGGTTTGATCGTATGAGGTTTAGCTTCAATAAATGACACCACTTTAATCGCTTCATCCATATTTTCATCTTTTGTGTTTTCATCATTTGTGTCAACATTCATCACATCATTCTTTGTGTCACTAGCTTTGACAAATGAAATAGTGTGTTTCAACATGAGATTTGCAAAGATTTGTAAGTTTCAATTAGGAGGAGATACCGACTTATTACCTTTATCGTTCACACCTCAAATTAGAAGATGATTAGAATCAATGAGGTCTTGCATAAGATGTTTAAGATGCTTACAATGATTCATATCATTCTCATTTTATTGGTGGTAATGGTAATAAGCGTTTGATCTATAGTTTGAGGGTAATGGTTTATTAGGATCAGGAGCTCTAACAGGAGGTAAGGAAATCATGCTCTTGTCCACAAGTTGTAATATGATATTATGAAGGGTATTAGGTAGAGAGGTAAACTTTCTATTCTTGTCCCCAAAGGAAAGAGGATTTTTCATCTTTACAGTAGCCACATGTTTATCAACTTTTTGATTTGGTCGAGGGGAATTAAGTTGTAAAAAGCCCCTATTTTGTTTCTTGAAAGGTTGGTAACTATTTTAAGGTGTAGATTCATACTTTTCAGGATAGCTAGGTGGATTTTTCACATCACGACTACTAACAAAATTCTAATAGTCACAAAGGACTATACATAACTATGTGAAGGATGTGAATTTCAACATCTCAAATTTGGTTTGTATTTTATTTTATAAATTGGCAATGAACATTCGTTGAAGCTCGACATCAAGAGTCTTAATGTTTATTTGTGAATAAAGCATTTGATATCGTGCTATGAAATTAGTGACTTTCTCATCATCCCTTTGTTTATATGTCATTAAACTAGCTAGTGTCATCTTGGGACCCATGTGAATGTGGAAGTGGTTGTAAAAGGCATCAACAAGCTCATTGAATGAACCAATTGAATTATTTGATAAGGACAAAAACCACTCTAAAGCATTATTCTTCAAGGATCTAGGTAAGAC
The DNA here is from genome assembly GCA_007258455.2 of Sequoia sempervirens. Taxonomy (NCBI): domain Eukaryota; kingdom Viridiplantae; phylum Streptophyta; class Pinopsida; order Cupressales; family Cupressaceae; genus Sequoia; species Sequoia sempervirens. The sequence continues at coordinate 4,640 of VDFB02303518.1, forward strand.
TTTAGCCAAAAGCTTATCTTCAAAGATGAAATGACTACATAGGGTTGTATAAATGGAAACATGGCTAACAAGACCTCCTTTCCCACCATATTTCTTGAATCTAGGAATTTATATACCTTTTATGAATAAGACAACTAAGGGGTGGGTGAATCAATTGTAGCAAATTAAAACCTTTAAATCAATCACTGAAACTAATCCTTAACATTGCTTAATTGATTAAACATTAGTGCAAGTGTAGAAACTGAAAACCATCACATAAACACAACACCAGATTTATGTGGAAAAATCAGTAAGGGAAAAACAGTGGTGAGGATTAACTCACACTATAAAGACTATCAAAACTTATTACAAAGGCTCACTGCTTGAGAAACAAGGCTCACTGTTAAAACAAGGACTCACTATCTGGATTGAGACTCACTGTCCAATAGGGCTAACAACCCAAAGGGATCACTACCATAAGGATACAAAGAATATAGAAGAGATATGTTACAAAGAGAAGACAATCTCAATGCAACAGATAAATCCACCACAATTTTTTGAACCACTTGTAGACATGCATGAATGATAGAGTACACCTTCATCTCACTGCATTCAAAAACTCAACATTTAGGCTTCACACTGATCTGCCACAATAGCATCACACACACTCACTAATTTGTATTAATATCACATCCATCTACTCTATTTATTTTCACTTATCACTCTTTGTATATCATTTCACCACAAACTCATCTTGCATTTATACCATCTTTAACTTTGAAACATATCCAAAGTCAACCATCCAACATTAAATTTAAATTAGGTCAGTGCAAAAACATCCTAGGGTGTAATTAGAATGAGGGTGACCCAAACAAACACTTCGGGAGGATCCAAATAGATCCAACACACTTCAAAAACTCTAAAGATAGTGTCCAACACAAGGTCAACCAAACTAGTGTAAAACACATAGAACAATTAAGCATGATCCTTCCAGATACTGAAATCATCTTCAATACAATAATAAAAACTCAACTCTAGAACCGCAAGTCATAAGATTTTACCAAAGAGAAATCGAGACCAACAACTTTTTTCTCGAACCTCAGCCAGAAACACAGAAAACCACAGTTCACAACTAGTGAACATAACTCGCACTATACAATGAATCAGGAGCTAAAAAATTGGATATAGCAGCTTCCAAGAACCATGAACAACATATTTGAACCACACAAACATAGGAGAAAATCTTGGACTAAAACCCAGAACAACTACTGAACACCTACAACCTTTCTTTAATATAATTTTCTTAATATCCTCAACTTGAACAACTAATAACCTGCAACCATGACATTAATGACAAAAATAGCTAGTTGATAAATAATTGACCAGTTGAAATCAATTACAACACCTTCATTCTTTTCATTCTTGCAACAATCTTCCCCTTTGTCATTGATGGCAACACATGATGTGAAAAACCATCAAAGACAACATACTACCTCTAAATACACTTCTCAATATTTTTCTTTCTGTTTCTCCCCCTTAGTAGATAATATTTTTCACATTCTTCCTCTCCCCCTTTGACATTAATGGCAATGGAAAAAGATATTTTACATTTATTTCCCCTTTGACATAGAAAATAGAATACTCATACAATGACAACACATGACACTACCTACTCCCCCTGGGAGGTAGCCACCAAAAACATCAGTCTAGAAGAAAGATAGATCCATAGATCCATCGAACTGATGCATATCCATATGCATCTAGTTTAAGAAAGGAGGGACAATGACCCCTAACTTCTCCCAGAGATACTCAAAAGTATCTTTAGGGAGATCCTTCATAAATATATAAGCAATCTAATCCTTCGTCAGGACATACTCAAGCTTCACTTCATTCTCCATGACCTCTCTCAAGAAATGATGCCTGATGGATATGTGCTTTGTCCTCGAGTGCATCATTGGATTCTTTGAAATGTTAATTTCACTTGTGTTATCAGAGAAGATAGAAATAGGATCATCATACACCATTGTGATATCTCTCAATGTTTGTTTCATCCATAGAACTTGTGTACAACAAGATGCAATAGTAGTATGCTCAACTTTAGTAGTAGACAAGGAAACTGAATCTTTCTTTTTACTTAACCATGCCACCAATCTACAACCAAGAAATAATGTACCACCACTTGTACTCTTTTTGTCAACTACACATCCAACCCAATCTGCATCTGTATAAGCACTTAGTATAAAATTAGTATCCCTAGGATACCATAACCCATAATCCAAAGTTCCATTCAAATATCTAAATATTCTTTTAACAACAACAACATGTGTTTCCTTACGATCTTCTTGAAATCTAGCCACAAGACAGACAACATGCATAATATCTAGTCTAGTAGCAGTCAAATACAATAGTCCACCGATCATAGATCTATACTTGCTTTGATCAACCTTAGGTGAATCATCACCCTTACCCAATTTTTAACCAGTCACCATAGGAGTGCATATCGGTTTGGAACCATCCATCCCAAACTTCTTCAACATCTCTTTCATATACATACTTAGATTGTGAAATAAAAAATCCTTTCTATTTGATTAATTTCCAGCCCAAGAAAGAAATTCATCTCTCAAAATATAGACATTTTAAATTATTTTTACATCTCTTCCACAAAAAACTTACACATAGTTTCATTTCCTCCAAAAATAATGTCATATACAATCACAATCAAGATTTTATTATTTTCAATTTTAAAAGTGTTATTAATAATATCTCTATGTAATTTTGTTGGAAACTTGTTGAATCAAATAAATGTTTAATTCTTGCATACCAAGCTTCCTAGAGCTTGTTGTTTCAATTCATAAATCTTTCTTCAATTTTCACAATGGACCAATGATCCCATGACCAAATCTTTCTCGTTGTTCCATGTATCAAATTTCTAGCTCACCATTCAAAAATGCAAACTTATATCCATCAATAGATCTTAAATCTTATGGAGGTAAGCTAAGAACATCCATATTCCATTCTTTCCATTGGAGCAAATTTTCCTAGTACATAATCATTTGTGAGTAACCTTTACACACAAGCCTTGCTTTACTTTCTAGCCATTTCCATTCTCATTCAACTTATCGTATCACCCACTTTGATCCAATATCAGCTATATTTGTTGGTCTTAGACCAATCTCAAGTTTGATTCTTTCCTTAACTGTGACAAGATCTTTCTTTTTCATAGCTCATCCAATGTTCATCTTTACATGCTTCACTTACAGTCCTCAGTTCAATCTCAAAAAATAAACATAGATTTATTTCAACAACTTTGCTTCTTGTCAATACTCCTTTTGTCTTATCTCCAATTATCTGACTTTCTAAATGATTTTTCTGCACATATCTAGGTTTCTTAGGGGACACCACTGGAGCTTCTTCTTCTCTTTAATTTTGTTTATTCTACTTCTCTTGCTCATCCTTTTCCTGTTCTTCCACAATTTCTTCAATTCTTATGCAATCAGGCTCATCAGATACATCCATCAATGTCAATTGATTTTTTCATTGTTTCATCAACCTTGACAGTTGCACTTTCTACAATCTTTCTCAGTATTTTATTGAAACATTTGTAGGCTTTGCTTTTGTAGAATATCGAAGAAAAATTCCTTCATCACTTCTTGTATCAAGCCTTCCTAAAGTTTCTTCTTCTCTTCTAATATAACATTTACTTCCAAATACCTTGAAATACTTAACAACAAGAATTCTTCCATACAATAGCTCATAGGGGGTATTTGTACTATTTTCTCTTGGTTTAACTCAATTGAATACATAAACAATAGTATGAATAGATTCTCTCTAGTAAACTTCTGGTAAACCAACCTTAGTAATCATTGATCTAGCGACCTCTTGAACTGTCCAATTCTTTCTTTCAACAACTCCATTTTGTTGAGGAGTTCCCAGAGCACATAATTGTCTTTTTATTCCATGCACTTCACAAAAGTTATTAAACTCATGGGAGGTGAATTCTCCACCTTTATTAGACCTTAAGCATTTTATCCTCAAATTCACTTCATTTTCAACCATAGCTTTGAATGTTTTGAATCTATCTAATGCATTTGATTTCTCTCTAGGAAATCTAACCCATGTATATCTAGAATAATCATCAATCAAAAGCATAAAGTAACTTTCACCTTTTAGACTTCTCACTCTTGTAGGACCATAGAGATCTGTATGAATTAAATCTAGTAGTCTAGTAGTAGATTATTCCTTTGATCTGTAGTGGCTTCTAGCTTGCTTTCCAAATTGACAATTCCCGCAAATAGCATTAATAGGCTTTGTAAACCTTGGTAAATCTCTCATGACCTAAACTACTCTAATCCTCACCCAGTTATCAAAATTCATGTGATACATTCTCCGATACCACATCCAACTGTCATTAATCTAATTCATAAAGCATTGTCCATCAACAACTTGAAGTTGATATATATTTCCTTCAAATTTGTTTCCTTCAACAATCACTATTCTGGATCCTTTCCTAATCTCACATCTCTCATCCTCAAACACAAAATTATATCCTTTACTGCACATCTTTTCAACACTCAAAATATTATGCCTTAAACCCTTTATATAGTAGACATTATCAGTATTATGCTTGCCATCAAAACTTACTGAACCTATCTCTTAAGTTTTAGCACTAGTATCATCTCCAAACATAACCAAGCCTCCATCATATTTTTCAAGTTTAACAAATTTACTCTTATCACCAGTCATGTGATGTGAACAACCATTGTCAACAACCCAACATGTCCTTTTATGTTTAGCATGTAGGGTAGAGATTATAGTACCTTCATTTTTCTCCTTCGTACAACATTCCTTCACCTGTTTTTCAAAATTAACAAAAGTAGGTTCATCTTTTATTGCCAAGAACAAGCATTCATTGTCATCAGGATCTTCATAATCAGAATTCTCATCAAATATACTAGCATTCTCATTCACATAATATTCTCTATTGATCTTCTTACCTTTCTTTTCTTTCTCATATCTTTGTTTATTCCTCTTAGTTGTTTCCAAAAAGTTTGCAACATAATGACCTATTTCTCCACAAATAAAGCATTTAAAGGATAACTTACCTTCCTCCTTTCCAAAATCTTTCTTCATCATTCTCACAAAGTTAGCCTCTACTTCATCAAGATTTTCTTCATTTGGATCTTCAACTTTTGTAGCCTTAAAAGTAGTCTCTGATTTGAATCCATTTCTCAAATTCGGCTTCCTCATCGCATAAGATGTCAGAGATCCCAACAATAGATCTTTAGTGTAAGTCTTATAATTTATACTTTGCTCAATAGCACATACCTTTTTGTTGTAAGCATCACAAAGAGTTCTAAGAATCTTCTTTACAATTGTGGTTTCTTCTACAATAGCACCAAGTCCTCACATTCCAACTACTATCTCACCCAATCTCTGTACATAAGCTCTAACATTCTCATCTTCAGACATATGTAGGAGCTCAAACCAAGTTCCCATTCATCCTTTGTTCCTTCATGTTCTCCACCCCAGATCAAATATTAGAACAATAATATCTTCCATGATCATCAATGGTCCTGAAGAATTAAAACCTTTAAATTGTTCATTGGAACTAATCCTTAACACTACTTAAATTATAAAACTTTAAGTGAAAATGCAAAAACTGAAAACCATCACACAAACACAACAACACCAGATTTACGTGGAAAACCCAAGAAGGGAAAAACCACGGTGAAGATAAACTCACACTATAGAGAATATCAAAACTAATTACAAAGGCTCACTACCTAAGAAACAAGGATCACTTCCAAAACAAGGACTCATTGTCCAACAGGGCTAACAACCTGAAGGGCTCACTGCCACAAAGATACAAAGAAGATAAAAGAGATATGTTATAGAGAGAAGACAATCTCAATGCAACAAAGAAATCCACCACAATTTGTTAAACCACTTGCATACATGCATGAATGATAGAGTGTACCTTCAACTCACTGCATCCGAAAACTAAGCATTTAGGCTTGACATTGATCTGCCACACTCACATCACACACACTCACTGATTTGTATTAATCTTGCATCTATCTACGCAATTTATTTTCACTTATCTCTATTTGTACATAATTTCACCACAAAATCATCCTGCATTTATACCATCTTCAACTTTGAAACATATCTGGAATGTCTTATAATCTATACTTTGTTTAATAGCACATTGGTGCAGGGGCACCAAATCAATCATGCAAATTTGGTCAAGTAGGGTCTTAATTTTGTTTTTAGGAGTTTGACTCTTATTTTGAGTCTTTTAATCATTCAAATAAGGTCATTTTAGACCATTTATAATGTTTAAGTCATCTTCGGGTCAGTTTGAGTTTATATGGTCATATTTTGTAAAATTGTCAAAATGTTGTCATATTGGGAAAAGTTGCAAAATGTACAAAGTCGAAATACCAACGGTCATCTAGAGTTCAAAAGGTTGTTGAGTCGATTTGAAAGTTATTTTTTGGTGTTTTAATGTATATAATGCCTCACACATTTCAAGGAAAAGGGTTAGAGAGCTTTGTAATGAAGACTGAACCAAGAATAATATAGTTTCTTTACAATTTTATTGGTATTTTATTGTTGCAGACCCCTGTACGGGTCTATACTGAAGAGTTTGGTTTTAAAATTATTTGAATTGGTTCAAGGCATGTTCTAAGATCATTTTTTTCTTTGTGTGAGTTGATTTCATAAAGAAACAAAGAATTTGTTGTGATTTTGTTGTAGGCAGTCAGTAGGTTCAGAATTTGGAGTTTTGAGACTAAAAATGGGATTATAAGCCATTCTACTTGGTGAAATTGCTTCTAACTTGGTGGAATGGTTTTGTTAGAAGTATTTTTTTGTTTATGTGCTTTGTAGGAGCAGGGAAGGATTTTTGAAGAGTTTATGATGCTAGCCCAGGTGACATTTTATGAGTTTTTGGTAGAATTTGATGGTTAGATGTTAGGGTTTGTAAAAAGGTCTTTGAAATTGGTCATGTGATGGTTTATTTAGCATTTTTAAACCTTTTTAAGGGTGTTTTAAGCATTTTCCAAGTGGTATGAGGTATAGAACAATTATTTTCAATAAACCCTCAAGTTTCAAGCAAGAAATTGGCCTGAATAAGGGTTTGGAGTTTTGGTGATCTAATAGTCATTTATCTTGTTATAAATTGTTGATTCTAAAGTTTTGGAGTCTGGTAAAGGTCTTCCAATAGATATTTGTGGTTGTGAGGGTGATTAGTTGATACATGCTTTGGAAAAGAGGGCTAATTGAGCCCCTATTCAGCAAAGCAGCAACAATTTGATGGTGTTGTTCCAAAACAAGTATATAAACTTTTGAGATATGTCATGTAACAGGATAATGGGTGTCTAAAACTGTGATTGGTTTGTGGGTTTGTATTTCTTTATGCAATTCAATTCAAGAAAACCCATGTTGCTACCCTTATAGAGAAATGGTGGTTTAGTGAAGGAGACCATTGGATTTGTGGAGTTAGGGTTTTGAGGAGTTATTTGAGTTTGGTTTGAGTTTTTTTGCACCTTGATCCACTACTCTACATCACACATACCTTTTCATTGTAAACATCACAAAGAATTCTAAGAATCTTCTTTACAATCCTGGTTTCATCTACAATAGCACCAAGTCCTCACATTCCAACTACTATCTCATCCAATATTTGTACATAAGCTCCAACATTCCCATCTTCAAACATATGTAGGAGCTCAAACGATGTTTCCAAATTCTACAATTTTACCTCTTTGACCCTTTCATCACCTTCATGTGCCCTTTCCAAAGCATCCCAAACCTTGTTAGTAGTCTTCATATTATGAACCTTAATTAACTCAGAATGTAAGGACCATTAGCAGGAGGAGTGTAAGGATTATTTTAATCTTTCTTCACATCATATCCACAATACTCTACATATTCTTCCATCAATATTTTACAGATATCATAATTAGTTCCATTGAACCTCGGATAATCATAAGTAACTTTGCTAGCCATCCTGGACCTTAAGTAGTTAAGCTCTACTCCAAAGAACTAAGCTTTGATACCAATTGTTGAATAAGATAATTGAGAGGAGGGGTGAATCAGTTGTAGTAGATTAAAACCTTTAAATCATTCACCGGAACTAATCCTTAACACTACTTAAATGATTAAAATCCAGAGGGCTCACTGCCACAAAGATACAAAGAAGATAGAAGAGATATGCTATAGAGAGAAGAAAATCTCAATGCAATAGAGAAATCCACCGCAATTTGCTCAACTACTTGCAGACATGCATGAATTATAGAGTACACCTTAAGCTCAGTGCATCTGAAAACTAAGCATTTAGGCTTCACATTGATTTGCCACACTCACACCACACACACTCATTGATTTGTATTAATCTCACATCTATCTACTCTATTTATTTTCACTTATCTCTCTGTGTACATCATTTCACCACAAGCTCATCCTGCATTTATACCATCTTCAACTTCAAAAGATATCTGGAAAGTCAACCATCCAACATTAAATTCAAATTAGGTTGGCTTCAAAACATCCTAGGGTGGAATTAGAATGAGGGTGACCCAAACACACACTTGGTGAGGACCCAAATAGATCCAACACGCTTCATCAACTTCAAGGATAGTGTTCAACACAAGGTCGGCCAAACCAATGTAAAACACATAGAACAATTAAGCACGATCCTTCTAGATACCAAAATTATCTTCAATACAATCATAACAACTCAACTCTAGAACCGCAAGTCATAAGACTTTACCAAAGAGATATCCGGACCAACAACTTTTCTCTCGAACCTTAGATAGAAACACAAAAAACCATGGTTCACAACTAGTGAACATAATTCACATTGTACAATGAATTAGGAGCCAAAAATCTAGATATAGCAGCTTCCAACAACCATGAACAACATATCTGAACCACACAAACATAGGAGAAAAACCCAGAGCAACCATTAAACACTTGCAACCTTTCTTCAATACAATTTTCTCAATATCCTCAACATGAACAACCAATAACCTGCAACCATGACATTAATGACAACAACAACTAGTTGATAACCAATTGACCGATTGACATCAATGACAACACCTTCATTCATTCCATTATTGCATAAAACTTTTGGAATTTGTGCTCTTAATATCTCCAAGGATATTAGGTTGGTTTTGATGTAATTTGAAGGTTGACCATTGTTGTTTTGATTCAGGGTAGCGATTTTTTGTTGAATGGATACCATGTTTTGCAAAAGTGTGTTAATGATGGGATCATTGTTGGTATTGTAATATGGAGGGAAACAAGGTGGAGTGGTGTTTGTATGCAGAGGGAAAGTGAATTGTAAGTTTGTGAGGGAGGATGGTTGAGGAGATATGGTATGTGAATGCACAAAGCTAGAAGGATTCCCTGTGGAAATACCTAAGGAAGTGTTGACATCGCTAGTAGGTTGAATGGTTGTGGTAACCTAAGTACTAGTGTATGTAGGAATGGAAATGGATATTGTAGGAGGAATTGAAGTTCCACATTGGCTTTGGGTATACCCCAAATCTTGAGTACAACTAGTCATGGTAGGGATGGTATTGTTAACATCATGCACATTGTTTGTAGGTAAGGAAGTCATGGGAAATGAAGTATGCATACTATGATCCATAGGGGGTTGATTATCAACACTATTGGAAAGAGAGTTAGAAAACCCGAGATCCACAACAAATGGTGTATCACGGGATGACATGAGTCTCAAACTATGTCTCACAACAATATTTCTAATAGGACACCAAGTTGTAAGCTCATACAAGTTTTACCAAACTCAATGCCAACCCAAAATGGAAATAGGGTAAAGTGCAATGCAATGACCTAGAATGCAATGTGTAAATGCAATTTTTAGATTCTAAACAAGGTAAATTTTTTATTACAGTATGCAAAAATATGAAAATGAAGTCTTGTAAATGTAATTTTGAAATCACAAAATGCACTAAATTTACCAAATTAAGCTAGATATGATGAAATTGATGAAACATGAACTCTTGAAATAGTAACATAAATTTGAAAGCAGCAAACAAGAATGCAGAAATGAATATTTTAATGCCCAAAAAATCAGAATATGATCTGATCAGGGACACATTCGCCCTAGGGATAATGGGTCCTATATGAGGGTTTTGAAACAATTTTTTATAGATTTTTGAGTGCTTTTCAATTTAGGTTTGTTATAGTAAGTTTTATTTTCAATTTTTTCGTGAATT
>VDFB02303519.1:0-24222 GCA_007258455.2 Sequoia sempervirens
AAAACTTTTGGAATTTGTGCTCTTAATATCTCCAAGGATATTAGGTTGGTTTTGATGTAATTTGAAGGTTGACCATTGTTGTTTTGATTCAGGGTAGCGATTTTTTGTTGAATGGATACCATGTTTTGCAAAAGTGTGTTAATGATGGGATCATTGTTGGTATTGTAATATGGAGGGAAACAAGGTGGAGTGGTGTTTGTATGCAGAGGGAAAGTGAATTGTAAGTTTGTGAGGGAGGATGGTTGAGGAGATATGGTATGTGAATGCACAAAGCTAGAAGGATTCCCTGTGGAAATACCTAAGGAAGTGTTGACATCGCTAGTAGGTTGAATGGTTGTGGTAACCTAAGTACTAGTGTATGTAGGAATGGAAATGGATATTGTAGGAGGAATTGAAGTTCCACATTGGCTTTGGGTATACCCCAAATCTTGAGTACAACTAGTCATGGTAGGGATGGTATTGTTAACATCATGCACATTGTTTGTAGGTAAGGAAGTCATGGGAAATGAAGTATGCATACTATGATCCATAGGGGGTTGATTATCAACACTATTGGAAAGAGAGTTAGAAAACCCGAGATCCACAACAAATGGTGTATCACGGGATGACATGAGTCTCAAACTATGTCTCACAACAATATTTCTAATAGGACACCAAGTTGTAAGCTCATACAAGTTTTACCAAACTCAATGCCAACCCAAAATGGAAATAGGGTAAAGTGCAATGCAATGACCTAGAATGCAATGTGTAAATGCAATTTTTAGATTCTAAACAAGGTAATTTTTTTATTACAGTATGCAAAAATATGAAAATGAAGTCTTGTAAATGTAATTTTGAAATCACAAAATGCACTAAATTTACCAAATTAAGCTAGATATGATGAAATTGATGAAACATGAACTCTTGAAATAGTAACATAAATTTGAAAGCAGCAAACAAGAATGCAGAAATGAATATTTTAATGCCCAAAAAATCAGAATATGATCTGATCAGGGACACATTCGCCCTAGGGATAATGGGTCCTATATGAGGGTTTTGAAACAATTTTTTATAGATTTTTGAGTGCTTTTCAATTTAGGTTTGTTATAGTAAGTTTTATTTTCAATTTTTTCGTGAATTCAATGTGAAATGTAAGTGCAAATTATGACAAAATGACAACCTAGAAAATCTAGTTTGATATGCAATTTTTTTTCAATTTTCAAATACAAGTCAATATGATGTAATGTTATGTAAATGATATGCAATATGACTGATTAAAAGGATTAAAATGAATGCAAGATCTAAATCTAGGATTAAAAGGACTGCAAAATTAGAAAATACAATGACCAAAGGTTAGGTTCACCAAAATGAAAAGGAGGAAAACATGCTCACCATAATGAAACATATGATTCATCTATTTCGCTCTAATTTCATTCAAAATGTGTGTTATAAAGTGTAAATGAGAAACATTAATCAAATCTAACCCAACTAATAGTCAAAAGTCAAATCTTGAAGGGGTTAAAAGTTGTGTACCTTTCACCAAAGATGCTTTTTTAGATCTCACTGAGGACCCATTGGCGAATGGGTCCTAGCTAGGGGTCTTATAAATCAGCTTTTTGGTTTTTTTTCTTCTATGTCTGCACTCAAGGTTCCATCTGATGACTGTCGAAAAGCCAAGAATAAATCATGTAGCTCATTTTCTGTGATTTGACAACTTTTCTTACAACTTTGACAACTTTGCAGCTTTCTTCAATTTTGCTCTCCAATTGATCTTCAACCTAAAATTTGCAATCACACATTAAAGAGAAGAAAAATGTTGTTTTGTTAAGGAATTGGGGTTTTCCATGGTCAAACCTCATTTTGGTAATTAAACCTTCAAATGAATAAAATCATAAATGAATGATGAATGAACAACAATATGTAATGACTCACCAAACCTCAATTGAAACCTTGGAGTACAAATCTGCAGACTTGCATGAAGTGGCCTCAATGAATGTAGATCTTGATCATGAAACTTGATATGAAACAATGCCTTTGAATATTATTGATTTGATCTTGAATAATACATCAACATATGAGCTCAAACAACATGCATGATGCAATACATATTTGATATGATGAAATGAATCTTGACTGCTGCAGTAATCTTCTTGAAATCTATCCTAGAATGCCTTAGAAATGCTCTTGAACTTATAAACTTGCTATAAGGACTTTCTCATAAAGTTGCTAGGATCTTAGGATGAAAAATAGTGAAATGACCTCTTATTTATACATATCTTAACAATAATTCCTGAAATTCAAATATCACAAATGACATTGAATTATAGATTTGAAATCATTAAAATACTGCGAAAAACATATCCAAAGCAGGGGTCCTAGGTCTAAGTGAGGACCCATTCACTATAGGATGAATGGGTACTAGGCCACTTACCTAGGACACACATAGGACAAGGTGAAATATCATGTAAAAATAGGGTCATAGGACTAAGTGAGGACCCATCCTCCCTATGGTGAATGTGTCCTAGGTCACATACCTAGGACACACATTTTCCAAAATTAAGTGTTGTGTAATGGCATTTATGAATGTTGGGTTTTATCCCTCGAAATTTGCATTTAATTAGGCTTGGATTTGAATTAAAGGGCGAAATTAAGGAAAATTAACCTCAATAAATTAATAAAGCCCTAGATTAGTGTGCAAGTGTAAAGATATGCCTTACAACACCCTAAAGAGCTGGGTATAATTTAAGTCCTAATATTATATAAGGTCTTAATTTAGTAAGTTGTTAAATGTACAGTTTCTTTTACATATCTTATATAATATTTTTTGAATGGATAATTTCATATTGATTATTTGTATGAAGCATAATTATATCGAGTTAGTATTTTAATTTGATTTTTTACAATTGCAAGAAAACAAAACAAATAAATGAAAGAAAGCAACAACCACCACAAGATTACTCCCAAATTGATTCAATCAATATATGATCCCTATAGAAATATATGATCTTGACACTTAGTATGATTGCAGGTACCATTTTCCAATTAAACAAAGTGGTCTTGATTGTAGTACATTATAGATACCAAATTTAGCACTAATTCTATCAGTATATGTTATGATAAAATGAGTTCAATGTAATTATATCAATATAAAGTACATAAATAATTATGCACTTTCAAAATAACCGCACCAAAAATTATTACTATATAAGCCCAACTGAGCAAGCTAAAAGTATCCAAAATGAGAACTATTTAGAAATACTAATGAAAATTTATAATTTCTAAAAAAAATAGACATAAAATAAAAAAAATTCTTCCACCACTATGAAAGTTATGTAATTCTTTCTAAAATTTAAAAATTCTCCCAAAAAGGACCTCGCATGAATGAGAATGGAGCCCTATAGATCAAGTATCAAAACTAATGTGAATGAAGAGGGGCATGGTTCAGGTGAAATTTATTGACTTTAGTACTTTCCAAGTCAAAATATTCCTTGAGCTAATGAAATATTATCTTCAGTATCAAAATCATAAACCAACATATGAAAATTATCCTCAAAGTTGAAAATTGATTAGTCATTGAAAACTACAAATTTTTACCTTTTTCATGCTTTTGCTTATATAGGTGTAGTAGAAAAATATTATGCATAGGGAGTATTCCCTATTATCCATACGAATGAAGAGGAAACAAAATATTTGATGACCTAGAACAAAAGTGACTAATTTTGACCCTCAATCCTTCTAGACGTGATGGTAGGATCCAAAATGTAGCCACCTTCTAGATTTGGCAACCACCTCCCAACTTCAAGGTCTTATAGATTTAGCCTCTAATATCCAATTTGAAAAAAATAAAGATAAACTGACATTCTTGAACATTGTAAATTCAATGATCAATTAAAATGTATACCAACTTGCTTCAAAATAAACTTGAAATACAAAGCAACAAAAATGAACCCCCTAAAATTGTGTATTTCTATCAAGTTTTTATTCCCGAGGTCATGATATCATGTAAGAGGAGCAAATTTAAATTTTAAATAGAAACCAATAACTTTCAAAAATATTAGCAAGAAGTAATCTCACAATATTTCATACGATGCAAGAGTTGGTATAAAATTTTATATACCATGCAATATTTGGCTGTGGAGATAGCCACCCAAGATCAGGCACTTCAATGAAAGCACAAGAGACCAACCATAAATAACAAGCTGCTACATAAAATAATTCACATACCACCAACAACCCAACCATAGCCTCTTAACAGATTATCATGACAACATAGGCTACAAAGGATACACAAGCATGGGCCTAAAGCCCATAAAGAACCTGGGTTTATTCGGGACCAAAAACCCCACCCAAGTTTTGACTGTAAAAACCACCTGAAACACTCAGGAAACAAAACTGCAAAGCAACAGCCAACCTTCTGCTCGGAAACAACAGAACAAAACCCAACATAAGAAAAGGAAATTTAATGGAGAAGACCACCATTAAATCTAACCTCCTAATAAAAAACACCAGCACACAAGGGGAGAACTACACCTTGAAGCACCCAAGCGCACCACAGACCAACTCCAAGTCCACCTCAAGAGGATTAAGCTCCCCTCTATAGGAGAGGATATAGTGAAGACCCAAACCACCAAAAGCACACCTCTCCAACAACCTCAGACTCCACCTCGATAGGAGAAACTTCCACCTCAATAGGAACACATCCAAAGGGAACCAGAAAAGAGGACTTCCATCCAAATCCACGACACCCGCCTCCAACTCAATAGGAAATGACTCCTATTCATCAAGAGTTGTCTTCTCCTCAATAGAAGACATAGTGCACAGGAAATGGAAGAAAATCAGAGCTCCAAATGTTTGGGGAAATACTCCATCCTTAGGTTGAGCATGCAGGGGCTCCAAGAAAGAGACCACAACAAACCCCTTAAAGAAAGACAACCCCAAAGGGTACCCAAAAACTCTGAGAGAGAGCCCAAGAATAACACAAGAGGCCAATGAAACCCACCTCCCAGCAAGTACCACCGAAACTCCATCATCAAAAGCACTTTCCTTAGTTGAGAGAACCCACAATGGGTACCCAAAAACATTGAAAGAGAACAAAAAAGACAAGGGAATCTCCAAGCCAAGAGGAGATCCACCCCTTCCCAACTCAGCACCAAAAGACACAAGGGATCCCACGAAAGCAAGGTAAACATCACTCCAAGCAGGAGTAACCAACACCCACCAAGAGCCAAAAACTATCCAAGACAGAGTAGGACTCGAACCACAGGTAGAAAAGGGAAAGACCCCTCCAGCTATGTCGTCGCCAATAACCTCAGCCACTGCAACCATCTCTGACAGACCCAGAGGAGCCAGGCCAACCCACAACAAAAATCCAAAGAAAATAGGGCATTCCTTATAGGAAAGCATCCCCCAATAGGCCGATAGAGCCCACACGAAAGGAACCACCATAGCCCCCCTAGGCACCAAAAGGATCCCGTCCAAAACAACAGCCCTATCTCCAACAACAGAAGGGCACAAAGCAACTGATGAAGGCCACCGTAACCAAAAGAATGGACATGGCCCCATAGCATCCCCCCGCAAAAAGAAATGACACAACTCCTAGACCAAGACTAGCTCTAGCAGAAGTGTCATCCCCAGGAACAAACAGGGCCACAACCTTGCACCATCTCCAAACCATTGCACAAACAACAGGGAAGTCACCATTGCAGAGAAAAAAGAGAGGCCCAGTGACCCCAACTATTTCAACTGCAACCTTCATCAGAACTCTTTCACTGGAAAGAAGGCAATGCTTCTCAAAACAAGGTGAAGCCCACCAGCACGCCACATAAAATATCCAACCCAAAAAGACCTAGAGACCCCTGCGCAATCCAGAAGCACCAGCATCATCTTCTGCACCATCCTCACCTTCATTGTTGGAGTTCAAATCTCTAGCCCTCCCGCCCACAAATCTCCCTCCAGCTCCCACTCTTGACATCGCTCTCGGATTCTATATTCTGTGAATGGGACTTGTTAATAAGGTGTCTAGTTAGATAATATAACCATTCACACCAACATATTGTGAAAGTAATGTAACTTTACTTCCCTTGCATATAAATTTAAAAAATCAAACATGGATTTTCGGTGGGCCAACTTTTTTTTAACCTTCATGTGTTTTAGGAATTCCATCTCTAAGTGTTGTAGGGAATGAAACTCATAGTTTCTAATGACTAGCTTGGTGGGTTAATTCATGATAATGTTGATGGAATTTCCCCCCTTGCTAATGGAGAGTTTGATTCAAGTATTTTTGTCTTGAAGATTTTTTGTAGATAATTTTTGTAGCAAGTTTGGAGGAGTTACTTTTTTATGAAGAGTATTATATTGAGGACCCATTTCTAGACTCGTTATTAACTAAGCATCATGGTGTTGAACTTGTGTAGAGAGAGAAGAGGAAAATTAGATCATATATCAGTTTCTTGATAATATATCTTTACTCTGAATTAGAGAAAAGAGCTTGAAACAAGGAGAAACTTGAAGGGAAAGAATTAAGTAGGGTCTCTTAATGTTTTTCACAATTTATTTATGCAAATGATGGTCTGGGTTAGGTATTTGAATCAAACATAAAATTGTGATTGCAATGGTTTAGGTGAGCTCAAAGGTCCTAGTCATGTTGAGAGTAGCATGGAGAAATTTAGTTTGAATTTGTATCTAATGATTGTGTTGACAGTCTTGACATGATCCTCAAGCACTAATGATAACATGTTATTAGTGCATCAGAGTTGTCTTATGTTCTAGTTCACTATTTATTACATTATGTGCTCAACTCTTTCACGAAGCTTCTTGTTGATAGAGGCAAGTAGTGTGCCATGGATTCTGTCTACCTACAAATATTTTAAAATTTTATTGACAACCATACCATCTCAATCCCTTATTGTCCTTGCCTAGAATATATGGATTATTATGAATGATATATTTTTTGCTAGAATCTTTTAAACTAAATATGTCATTGATATTAAAAATGAGTATGAACTTGTATAAAATCTTCAAAAATACGTACTAATGTACCACAGAGATTGAATAGCAGAGAAGATCGCAGCAGAAATACATAATGTTTTAACTGAAAATGCATGGAAAAAATCTGGGGCCAAGAAAATCATTGTTTACAGGAAAAGTAGTACCTCAAAAATTACAAAGATTAAATGCCATCTGTGCCATTGAAAATCCGAAGCATCCCTCGAAGAAGTATCCCGCATGGCCAAACCACAATTTACAAACAGTAGTATTAGTATTAGTGAGCGCAAAGAGCAATTGTTGAAACACGCATTTTTGCATCCTTTGGTATACTGAGGATTTTTGAAATATTTCCAAGTTGGAGGAAACCATCTTTGGTGGTACTGCCACTGCCACTAATGGTGATGGAGTTGATGGGCAATATTAACTTGCTTGGTATTTTTTGTGTATAAATTATGTCTTTTCTCTTCTCTGTAAACCAACTCGAGTTCCCATCTATGTTCAACCAAGGAGCTTAAATTCCCAGGTGCTAGATAGATAATCCCAAAAATTATATTAAATTAGGAAAGTTGAGTCATACGAGAACTAAGAGACTAGACCAACTTGAGTTGGTCATATGCCATGTACAAAATACAATATCTTGCTAAGTTTTCTACAATTTAACGAATTAAATCATTTAGCCTTGACCCATCAATCTTACATTGAAGAATTTGCACCATAGATACTTGTTTGAACCTAACATACTAAGTTTATTTAAATAACTTGATAATCTACCTAAATGAGCCAAGTTTCTCCTTGTGAATGCTTCATGACTTGTGCTTGCGATATTGATGTGGTCCACACCATGATAGGTTTTATTTGTTTCCTTTCTAAGTGGGGTTGTTACAAAGTCATGAATATGAATTAACATTATTTACACAAATCTTAATCTAAAAGAATTTATTCAAATTTATTATTCTAAATGAATAATAGTCTAAAGCCACAATCAAAATTAACATTATCTTGAAACATGTAATAATATCAAATATGAGATGTCAATTTATTAAAGTATGAACAATATAAATCAAGCATTTAGATTAATAATTGATACACTTTTATCATAGAATCCTTAAAATGTTATTCTAAAACTAATATTAGCCAAATTAAAATATATGAAGTATTACACATTATTCCCATTTATCTCTAATATCTTCACATTTTCTATATGTTTTGTACTGTAGCATTCTAGGAATCACAAGCAACGAGAAAGAAAATAGTGGTTTTGGTACACAAGGAGTCCTAAGATCTATAGAAAAGGTGACGACTACAACAAGCACTCCAAATGTGTTTGGTTCTCTTTAGAAAGGACAATCTAGTGTCTCCTTGTCTTCAAAATTGGTATTCACTTGATGTTGGTGCTCTGAGTTGTAGACACCAAGTTCATAAGGTTCAATAACCTCCCAAGTGTCAAGAATAACCTCCCAAGTGTCAAGAGCGTCAAACTTGAGAATATTAACCCAAACCTATATTCAGGTTGGGCATCTTAGGACCAATTGTTGAGGTGGGTAAGACCTCCTTCACTTTTGGCTCTGCAAGACCAAGGGAGGTTCCCTAAGGTTCCAAAATATATCAACACATAAGCACAATACTTAACCCGATAAAAACCAAGACCATTTGCATAGTGTACCCCAATTTTGGTTGCCACTTTGTGCCTATATTCTGGTTTAGGGACTTCAAATTCAAGCACCCTATCAAATAGATGATTTACCACATAAGTGTCAATGAATGTGTTTTTTTTTACCCGTTACAGTGTTTCTTAAATTCAAACATGATAGTTTGAACACACAAAAAGTAAAAATGAAAAGATGTTTAAATTGATGTATTTTGAGTGCGCTGAGAATGATGGGGAGAGAAATCCATTAAAATACTGTTGATTTATCCATTTGGGCAACAAAGTTACTAATAACTAAAACTTAGGTGATATCTTAATCAAGACACCACAAAAGACTATGCCTATAAGAATGCACAAGTAAGCTGGGCTCTACACATACATTTAGAAAAGCAATTAATAGTTACAAAATATGAAATGAGTATACCTAGTAATCCTTGAACATGCACATACATTTCCTTTATTGTGTTGAACAAATACCCCACAAAGGTTTTTCAAGGGTTTTATAGTCTTGGTTGGCCAACTAAATAATACACATCTAAAAATTCATATCACACACATGGAGGCACTCAATTAAGGTTCATTTTTTCATTAATCATTCAATCTTCAAGCTTTACTAATGAAGAGAGAACCCTTCTCTCACAACCAACACAAAAATTTACAACACCATAGGCAATACTTTGCCTTACTCAACAATTCAATAAAATTTAATTGCAAGCAAACTTTAATTTTATATATTAATTTCAAATTACAAGCTTTTGACCCTTCATGGCCTCATTCATTTCAAACCACCAACTGGTTCCTTCTCTATTCTAGAACAACTTCCACTATCTTGTCCTCCTCACTGTCCTTCTCCAATTCATGCATCTACGACCTTTTTTCACTCTTATGTTGATTGCTTCCACAAACCTTCACTTTTTGTCTCGACCTCTATTCACCCAAGACCATCTCTCTCTCTATTCTACACTACAACAACACATGGCTCAGTCAGCAATTTTGTTTTCCCATTTAATATGCCCATTTCCTCCTCCATATTTGGGCGCCTCTATGTCCACAACTGGCATCTAGTGTTAACTTGTATGTGAACTTTGTGCACAACCTCTCCCTTATGATTTTCCACACACTCTCCTACCATTCCATCATTTGATTTAAGGAAATATGCAGACATTACTCTAAGGCACGACCTTTCTCCAATGAAATCATAACCCCTTCACTCACTACCTTGGGTCGCAGGTTCTCTCTTAAAATTCCACATTGCCTCCAAATCTACACACTTCACCATGTCGCCTCCTTTCTCACTCACACCGTTAAATCAACTTGTGGTGTCATTTCTTTTCTCTTTTGGTTCGACCTACTCTCAAGCAATCAATCCCTTTTATTTCCCCATTGCGTTCCCTTTCAAATTCTTGTCAACATTTCATACAATCATTCGCAGGATAAAGGTGAAATGACAAAAATGAATTTCAGGAGTTTTTAAAAATTAGAGTTCAAAGACTCTATTGTTCATATGTTATTTACAAATTTCCCCTGCATCAATTCTAAGTCAAACTTTGATCTGGAATTGGCTTTACACTTGCCAATTTATGTGTTTGAAAGTCTCCAAAGCCTCCAACAAATCCATTTTGTCCATATTTTGCAATCATTGTAGGTCGAGTCCTCATTCTAATCTACACATGTGCCTACCAACACAATTGCAAATACAACATCAAAAAATTAATTTATACTTTGATGGACATCCATGTCCAGTTCCAAGTCTCATGATGAGGATGTTTCCTAGCTTTACATCGACCAAGGAAAATGTAACTAAAACATCTAGCAAAATTCCCTTTAAACGACAATGGTAAACTATCGGTCTATGCTTCCACATTTGCTTACCTGTTTACTAAGATAGTCGAAGCTATGATTGATGGATGCCACTATCCATCACATTCAATTCGTGAAGATGCTAACAAAAGGTAGTGGAGATTGGCTTTACACCAACCAATTATATTTGCTTAAAGTATTTATGTAAGATATATATGCCTCCATGTGTCAAAAATTTAAGAGGTTTAGGCACAAATCAGAAAGAGAGAAACCAAACAAGCACAAACCAACAATATTTTTGGTTGGTGTCGACCGCCTATCCACCTGTGTGCTCCTACACCAAACATCCTAGTAAGAAAGATTGTGAGTATAGGCTCACAATGGTGGAGTTGAGTAGTTGCACTACTTCCAAGTTGAATACAACCTGCAACGAACTCCATCATTGTCCAAGTGTTCAAAATCAATCTTTCCTCTGCTTTTTCTAGCATCACATCGGAACATGCACCACCTCCCTCTAACAACACTGCATCTTCCTTCTTTTTCCCCTCGTGGACTCATGTACACCAAAGCTTGACCTCCTCTGCTAAATATTTTGCACTCTTTTCTCCTCTTTTGTCAGTTCAACTCCACTTCTAACTATCCACCTCCACCAAAAACAACATGCAACATCTTCTACCATTTCTATACACAACCACACAACATCTACAACATGCTCTTGCTCTCTATCCATCTCTCCTACTACTACATCTAATAATGAAATAACATCACAAAGTTGATTTACCTCATCTTCATTCACAGTTGCAACATCGAATTTCATTGTGACATCTTCCATATCCTCGTCAGCTACAAGTTTTTTCTCTTCTCTCTTTTCTACACCAACGAGCTTCAACATCCATTCTTCCTTAATTTCCATTGGTTATGTGAACAAATATTATTCACCTTCGCCATCCACTACAACCTTTTTGTTGCTCACCTCAGTCCTTTCTTCTTCCCTCTTCATTCCTTCCTCATGGCATGTTTCTATTGCAACTTCTTCATTTGCATCAGTAGGGGCTACTCTCACTTCTTCCTCTTTCAATCTTAGGTTGTTTTCCATGCTCTTCACCACTTTCCTCTCACTTTCCCCAATACTCTTCTCCAATTCCTCAATCCTCGCCTCAATCTTTCCTACTTCATGAACTATCTATCCCATCTTTTCAAACGTCTCATCCTCCACCTTCTCCCAATACTGCTCCCAAAATAGTATTCACATGGGTCTCCTCACGACCCAACCCATCTGTATGCTACAATTTCACCTCATGAAATATGTCATCACACTCAATCTGTAAAATAAATTCCTTCACGGCTTCAAGCTCCCTACTACTCAGGACTCCTCTACTTGCAACAATCCTCTTGAGCTCTCCACAACTACTTCACACACTATAATCTAGGTGCAAACTACCTCACTGTTAGTGATTTGTCCACACTTCCACCCGCAGGTCCTGGTGGATCCTCTCCACTCTTAGGATTACCCACTCTGATACCAGTTGATAAAGAGAGAACCCTTCCCTCACAAGCAACACAAAAATTTACATCATAGGCAATACTCTGCCTTACTCAACAATTTAATGAAATTTAATTGCAAGCAAACTTTAATTTTATAGATTAATTTCAAATATCAATTTTTTGACCCTTCATGGCCTTATTCATTTCGAACCACCAATTGGTTCCTTCTTTGTTCTGTATCAACAACTTCCACTATCTTGTCCTCCTCACTAACATTCTCCAATTCATGCATCTATGGCCTCTTTTCACTCTTATTTTGTTTGCCTCCACCAACCTTATATTGTTGTCTTGACCTCTATTCACTCGAGACCATCTCTCTCTATTCTGCACTACCACATCACATGGATCAGTTTGCAATTTTGTTTTACCATTTTAAAATTCTCATTTCCTCCAAATTTGGGCGCCTCTATGTCCACAACCAACATCTAGTGTTAACTTGTATGTGAACTTTTTGCACAACCTCTCCCTTATGATTTTCCATGCACTCTCCTACCATTCCCATCATTTGATTTAAGGGAATATGCAAACATTATTTTGAGGTGGGGCCTTTCTCCAATGAAATCATAACCCCTTCACTCACTACCTTGGGTCGCAAGTTCCCCCTTAAAATTCCACACTGCCTCCAAATCTACACACTTCACCACACTGCCTCCCTTCTCACTCAAACCATTGTATCGGCTTCCTTGTGGCATCGTTTCTTTTCTTTTTTGGTTTTTTCCACTCTCTTAGCCAATGCCCTTCTATTTCCCCATCACCCCATTCCTTTCTCTCTAAGTCGTTTTGATAGAAATCATCGAAAGCTCCTTGGAATGGGTCAACAAGATAAATCATAAGACAAGGTCAAAATGAACAAATAGTCAATGTTATTTGTATTTCTTGCCAAAGGTTTTTTTTATTTTGAGGATAAGAATCCAAAATGATTGCCAATGATAATGCCCATTGTAGGAAGGATGCATCCTAGGACATGTTAGTAGATGGTGGTAGGTTCATAGGTTGTTTGAAAGGCCATTGATATAAGGTTTGATTGACATGTTTGATAATGACCAAGGGTTTGGTTTTGTACGTTTAGGTTTTTCTTTTGTTGATGTACTTGTTTCTGTTTTTTTTTTGCCAAAGGTTGAGGGTGATCAATTTATTATGGTTGAAAGTTCATTGCGGGTGAAAGTGAAATGGGATGGGTGCTTTTGGAATTTTTGGAATATTTCAATGTTTTTGACATTTTGCAATGATTTTGAGATTGTTTTTGATCTTTTTGGGTGTATTTGGATGTTTAGGTGTTTCAATTATGTGAGGTTTTTTAGGATTTTTTAATGTTTTCCAATGTTTTGGGTTTTCAAAATTGCAAATGTTTTTGTGTTTTCTAAGTTTTTAAATATTTTTGTGTTTTTTGAGTTTTCACCAATACCTAAAAGGGACTGACCTAGGGCCTTGGGGGCATATCAAAGATTAGCCATGCCTATGTTATACACGCAAAGACCACATAGTTCGACCGACTTTGACCAGTAACCATGTATTGGTGAGATATGCACATTTGATGGATTTGTCAGTTTATTGTGACAGACTCCTAACCTAAAGTATCTTAGGGGCACATCAATGATGACCTTGCCTATGTTCTAGCTTAGAGACAACAAAGTTCGACAAGGTATTATTTTTGATTTTTTGATTTGCTTATGGATTTTGATGCGTTTTGGATGTTTTAGATTTCGACTTTAAAACTTTTGCAAATGTTTTTTGGATTTTTTGATGAGGTTTTAAATGTTTTGGGATTTTCTAATAGATTTTGAGATAAATGATACCTAGATCATGATGTCGATGTCATGTTGTGATATATAAGACATGGATCAAGAGTTATTCAAAAACAAGAGTGCAATAACCTGCCCCAGTGTCTAGCAATGTTTCATAGTTCCATGGACAAACTAAGATAGGTAATGTATATGCAAAGAGTTCAACAGAGTTTTATCATGCTAGATATGGGTTACTAGACTTCATGAGACAAAATGTTAAAGATCATGCCAAGAGTTTTCCATGAGTATGGTGGAAGTGTACACCGAATCTTTGTCAAGATCAAGATAAACTACAATATTTGGATAAAGTCGGATTCGATGGATGGAGGGAACACTAGGTTTATCATGACAATGATGAGATACTTTTTTCTGAGAAGGATCATATAAATGGTTGATTCTACTCATGGCACATGTTTTCCAAGTTTTCATCACAGTACTTGCCGAAAGCGCCACCATAGTGGTTTTCACTAGAGGATGATTTTTATTTTTACTATCTTCTAGATTTTTTATTTTTCCCCATAGTTTCTTTGACTAATGGAGTTTTGGAAGGATGATTTTCTTTATTTTTCTTTGGTATCAATTTGTATTTGATGTGTCCTTTGTGCTTTACTATTTATTTTGCTTCAACGATGTTCTCCTTTTTGGGTTGGCCCCAACTTGTGGATGGGATGATGGGTGGATGATGAGTCATGATATGACTAGTTGTAGTGTTGACAACATTTTCATCATAAGGATCCTCCATGCCCCCTATGTTGATGTTTGCATTAGAGAAGATTGCCTCTGACATTGTAAAGGTATTGAAAATACCTAATCCTTTACCCCGATAATGTATCCTATAATCCATAGCCACTAAATATGATTTATCATGACATATGATATTGCTATGGGTTCCCGCTATTCAAAAATATTATTTTTTTGTTATGATTCTATGACATCATTATCTATGGATACTGCTTCAAAAGATGTTGGTGTTTATTCAAACAATGTTGATGATGCATAATCACTTTAAGGATGAAGAAAGTCTATATGTCCATCAGAAAGAAACATCTAAGGGGTGATATTAGGGATATCTTTGGAGTTTAAAATGGTATGGAAGATGTTTCTTAAATCTTGATGAAACTCTAGGGATAAGGTCTTTTGATCTCGACTCGATTCGAAGCAAATTTCATTATCCTTAAGAGCCTCCTCTTGACATGATCCTTTGGTGGATGATACATCATCAGTAAAAGACTATTCACAACATTTTGTAGATATGGGTGCAATAAGGAATATTTATTGCTCCTTTGGAACTTCTTCAATATGCCCAATCATTGAGTTATATGTGGGATAGATATCATAATCTGATACATATTTGATGCCATTACAGTATGAAATATTGTTAGACACCGTTTATTCATTTGGATTTTTTTTTAAATACTATCTTGATATACGTCTAATTCCTCATGTTGTGATGAATGAATAACACGAATGCATCGCACCGTGGCATCATGGGTATGGCTTATGTTATTTGAGGTTGATGCCTTTCCTAAATCTTTTATTTTTCCATGATCAAGCAAATGGTTTGTGTAAATATTCAGATTGTCATTCCTAGATTTTTTATCAACATCAATGTCTCCTTATTCAGTAATATCTTGGATTAGATGCTTGAGTCTAAAACAATTTTGTGTATTATGACCTTTGTATCAGTGAAATTTACAATAATGATCTTCTCTATAGCTAGGAGGTTTGACTTGTGGCTCTTGTAGTTTGAGAAATCTAGGAGTATGATCTTCTCTATAGCTAGGAAGTTTGACTTGTGGCTCTTCTCTATAGCTAAATTGAGGGTATATCTCTTCCAAGATCACATCCACGTCAATATTGAAGGAGAAATGATATATGAACCTAAGAATTATTTCTTGGAAGTTTTTAATTCCCAGAGATAATTGTGAGAACCTATTGATTGTTGGGCCCGCTAAACTACGTGTGAAAAGGCACATCAATTAGGAATCATTGTAAGCCACCTCCATACACATTACATGGAATTCTTTGATGTGATCCACTGAATTTACTTTCCCTTTGTACTTATCAAATTTTGGGACTTCAAATGTAGGTGGGAAAGGTACCATCGCAATGTTCCTATCGAAAGGGTATGGACACAAGTTCTATTGCATATATGATTTCTTTTTTTCCCTATTTGAATGTCCTAGATTTACTGCGTGAGCACCTTAATTTGCGATGCCAAATCATCTTGAGGATTTGGTAGAGGTGCATACATGTTATATTGTGGGATGGTAGATGAGTTGTACGTGGGATTTTGATATGGGGGGGTGTTATACGACATGTAGGGTGGATTTTGATATTGTGTAGGTGATGGTGATAGTGGAGGAGGTGTGTATGATCCTTGTACATTTGGATTTATGACATTTTTTTACATATTATGTATTGTTGGGGATTAGAGTACAATCCTTGTTGTTGTTTTTGTTGCACAAGCACTTGTTGTTGGGTGTATTGTTGTGCTTGGAACACTTTTTGTTGGGATTCTTATTGTTATTGTGGAAGAAATTCTTGTTTTCAGGATTTGTTGTTGTTGTTGCGCAATCAAAGCCTGTTGTTGAGCTTTTTTATGCTTGTAGGGCTTCAGCTTGAGCTTGTTGTTGTTGCAATGCTTGTTGATAGGCTTGTTGTGCTTATTGTAAATCTTGTTGTTGCAAAGCTTGAACTTGAGCTTGTTGTGCTTGCAGTCTAGAAGCATTCTAATTTTTGGGTACGTGAGATGGATTTTGAGTGACCATAGTGGGAGTGAGTTGTGGGTTGATTTGAGATGGTTGTTGTGTGGTGAGATTTTGGGGGTTGTTTTGCACTATCATTCCTTGTAAAATTATCGATTGAGGTAGAGGAAAGTAGGTTTGGGGTCCCATTTGATTTTGCATGGCTTGGGGGACCAATCGTTGCGAGGGTGCAATTTGGTGTTGTAGTGTAGGAAAATGTATCCCTTTACATTTTCACACTTGTTTGGGCCCTCACTTTTAAAATTGGGCTTCTTTATGCCTTATTTGGTCCTATTTTGCATCCACAAGCTTTATTAAATGAATTTTTCTAAGCATAATCTCGACATTTAAGAAATGACAAATCATTATTCATGTTTTTGGGTTATGTGTTCCAAATTTGGTGATTTGGGACTCATACACCACCTTGGGCATATGGGTCTCACTTAGGTCTTGGGGCCTGATTTTGAATATTGCATTGAACTTAACACTTTTTGGAGTTTGTGTCTCATGTTTAAGACACTAGGACTCATATGCCCAAGCTGGCGTATGAGTTCCGCTTTAACTAAGACCTATTTCAAATCAAATTCTTGGTGGGATTTTATTATCCTATATCTGATGTCGGCTTGTAGTGTTGTAATTTAGGGAAATTTGGCATAAACAAGTATAAATACAAGGTTATTTCACATATTTTCTCCTAGCGATTTAACAAGTAATCTAGCAATTTTCATGAGCAAGAGTGATCTAGCAATTCAAGCATTCAAGAGCATTCATGAGCTAATTATCAAGCATTTGGAGTAGCATTCAAGATTCAAGCATCATTTCAAAGTCTTCATTTGTGATGTAGGTTTTCATGATTCAAGCAAGCATTCAAAGACATTATCTCATATCAAGATCAAGAGTCAAGATCCACATCCATTGGAGCCATTTCACACATGTTTGCAACCTTTATTTCAAGGGTTTGGTGAGATGCAACATTGCATATTGTTCATTCATCATTCCTTCATTCTATTTCATTTCATTTCAAGGTTTGATTACCAAAATGGGTTTGACCAAGGCAAACCCCTATTCCCTAACACAACAACATTTTCCTCTTCATGTGTGATTGAAGATCTAGGTGATTTGGAGCCCAAGATCCTTTGAAGATAAAGTGATTGAAGAAAGTTGTCAAGTTGTCAATAAGTTGTCATCTTCACTGAAACTCACCTATAGATCAAAATTCAAACTTTTTGTACTTGGAAATTATACAAGATGAAAGCTACAAAAGGTCACTCCAGGCTACAAAATTTTCAATCAAACCCTAATACTGGGACTAAATCTCCACCTTGGGCATATTAGTCCCAATTTACCTCTTTTTAGAAACTTTTTGTAGATCCTAATTAACCTAGATCTAGGTTAACTTTGCATTAGATTTGAATTAGTTGGATTGCATTTAGGACTCCTAAGTCTTGCATTAGTTGAATTGCATTTTGGACTCCTAAATCTTGCATTAGTGAAAAGTGCATATAGGTTGCATTTTTGTATCTTGTATCATTAAATTTCATTTGAAATTTGTCCTTGAAAATAGTCATTTGAGTAAACAATCTAGAAACCTTAGAATCAACTCAAAATTTGTTGAATTTGGCTTAAAAACCCTAATCTGGGACTCATTCGCCCACTTGGGTGATTTAGTCTTTGTACAGGTGGTTTTTCTATATTTTTTGGAATTTTGTGTTTGTTTTTTAGTATTTGAACCTTCCAAAAACCTAACTAGGACTCATTCACCTATTTGGGAAATTTAGTCTCGTATCATACTTGAATATGCATTTTACGACATTAAAAACTTCATTTTTGTGCTTTTGTTTGTTGTTATCAAATCTTTGTGTTAGTTTGTTGAGTTTTTGTTTCATCCATTTCATTAGAACAAGCTTAATTGGATTCATGTAGTGCATTGCTTAATTTCAAATTTGTATTTACAACATTTCATTTTCAGATTGTTGCATAATGTAATAAGAAAATTACCTTGTTTATAATGTGAAAATTACATTTACACATTGCATTCTAGGTCATTGCATTGTATTTTTCCTTCACTCATAATTAACACCATCATGTGTACTTCCTATAAGATAAATCACACTTTGAAACATCTTGAATTGATTGATACAACATGTGAGGAATATGAAGATTTGGAAGAATTGTTGAGAGCTTATGATGACTCATCTACTCCCCCTAAGAAACAAGGAGTCACTTGTGCTATGGTTATTATTAAAAAAGTGAATGAACAAGAGGAAATTACTAGTAATGATCAAGGTACTAATTTTGTTGCCCCTCCGAACCAAAACTTGTAAATATTTACCAACCCCATTCCAAATCATAATATTTCATTTTTTAAAGATAGTGAAACTGAAAAGAATGATGTGATCAATATTGACACGGATGATGACAACATGGATATTGATGAAAAAAGTCCTATGGATAGTATGGTTGGATTGGTTGAAATTCAATCTCATAAGGGCCAAACTAAAATTCCTCTTAATATCGATTTCTCACAAAATAGACATACTTAAACATGCACCCAATGGTCCTCTTCAAATAGCCGGTCGAATGAATAATAAGCCCACTAATAGGATATTAATTGATCCTGTCTATGGAGAGAATGTGATCACTGAAGAGTTCTTACTTGTGCATGAACTCTATCAAGATCTATATGACAAACTGAAAGCATGGATAAAGACACATAATGGTTTTGCTTGCCCTACAATAGGTTCAATCATCCTTCCTTTAAAAGTTGGATCGAAACAATTAGATGTCTCATTCTCCATCATCCCAATAGTAGATTAATTTTGTGTTAAGCTTGGTTACCCATGGCTACACTCCATGGAAGTTGTCTCGTCAGGCGTACATAAATGTTTAAAGTTTCCCTTTGACAATGAGATCTTTACTGTGCACCATAGTGGCTTTAATCCCATGTCTTCCCATGGGAAATTTTCATTGGATTTCTTTTGGCCTGAGCCTATTGAACTTATTAAACCTTGTAAATACTTCTTTTTCAAATCATATCAAAAGTTTAAGGCAAAATGCATAACAAAATTATGCCTTCGAAACATGCATCAACCCATGATTAAGCCTATTATCCTTGACAAAACCATGATAGAACCAAAAACTATTCCAAATAACCAATACCAACCAAAGATCGATCCTTTGCCTATCTCCTACAAACAACCAAGAGACAACCAAAACAATTTCGTCATGCCTCCTAAGATAAAACAAGTATACAAAGCTAAAGAGAAAGTGGTTGAATAGCCTCTTATGATTCCTTTTGTTCCTCCCCTTAGGGAAGAAAAGAAACCTAAGTTTGATAAACCCACTCCTACTCAAACACAACTTGAAAATTGTACCAAAAGAAACAGAAATGCTAGGGAGCATAAGCATAGACATCATGCTATTGCTTGAAGGTTTAAACACAGAGAATAACAAACAAAATCAACATCAAAACTTAAGTGAAGCAATACACGATGAGTCTCCCTCTTCTCCAAAATGAAAAGATCCTATATTGGAACCTCAATAGGGACTAGCACCTTATTTGGATATTATCATTCGACCTCCTATTGTGATTAACTTGGACGATGATGATGAGATTGCTAAATTTATGAAGAATTGCATAATGAGTTGAATACATTTTTTTCCTCTTCTATGAGCTTAAATGGAAATTTTCCTAAGAAGAGTGTTGAGCTTGGTGATGCTCCTAGTACCACACTTGTTGTTGTCCCTTTGGCTAGTTGTCCGCCTTCTACATGTGATGAACAAGATTGGGATGTGGACGACGTGTTGTAGGTTGACTCGCATGTTCCTTACTAGTCTTGTCTTTGTTTTCTTTTTCATGCTATGTGTGTGATTGCATTTACGTAATGTGATCTCCCTATACCATTTTGTTTGATGTATCACTATCTCTTTGTGGCATTCCTCTATTTGTATCTACAATCTTCTCTATGTCGTAAACATTTTATCTTTTCTGTCTTGTTTTTTCCTTTTCGGGATGATGCAAGGCGTTGAGACATTTAGGTCTCTTCCATGTTGACCCAAAATCTTTTCTTTGTTTTCACTCTCTTTGTGTCATTCTTCCTACTCCATGAGTATTTGGGGAATAATGACGTTTTTAAGCTCTACAATATCATTGTAGCAAAGACATACTGACCCCAAATCCATGGATCCCTATGTGATTTTGGGATTTCATTTTGGGGGAAACCCCTTTTCATGATGTAGCTTCATTTGGAAACATATAACTTGGCATAGGGATTTCCAAATAAGCTCTCATGTCCTATTAGCATTACCCTTTGCTACTTTAAAGTAATTGCTCATAGCATGGTGTTTAACAATTTCTTTAAAGTGGGGGTATACATTGGCATTATTCTTTTTGCATCTCAATTACAACTCATGTTTCATTATGTGGTCTTCTTACTTCATGCAATGTTTCTTTCTCTTTGTGGTGACATTGGGTATGATGTCCTTTAAAAGCTTGATCTCTCTTAGCATATTATATTCCTCTTAGTGGCTTGATGTGGCACACTACATCCCCTAAGTTGTGAATCTTCTATTCTTCGATTGGTCCTCTCTTGGAGACATTAGGCACAATGTTCCCTAAGTTAAGACCTTCATGAACAAAGAAAAAGTCCTTTGAACGTGTGTTACACTATTTTTCACTCACAATAATTGTTATATGGCCACCTTGCATAACATACTTTGCTTGCCTATGGACCCATCATGTTTGTTCATGGGTGTTAACATACAAAGTTTTTCTTGCCTCATGGATCTTGTCGTTCGTTTTGTGTGGCACCTTATCGAATTTATCAAGAGGTATAGTTTTGGTATGATTAGTGAATGGGAGCCACTTTCTTTTTTGTGTGAGTGCATACCAACCGCGGGTGTATGTGTCTCTGGGGGTTCATCTAGTGGATGACCTGAGGTTCCACTAGCCCTTGTGAGTGTGTATTTTGTTTGCATAGTGGACATCATTTTCCACTTGTAAACATGTTTTTTGGACAAACAACTTAGATTTGATCCACATCGTGTTGGACAAATAGTCAAGGCTTGATCTACCCCCTCTATTTTATTTTTCTTTCTTTATGTCTTTGGTAGTGTATGCTTGTATCTTTTTGTTGCTTCATACATTATTTGCATGTGTGTTCTTTTGTGCCTATGTTGGTTTCTCATAGGATCTCGATCTTGGGGGCTTGATCATCCCTCTTGATCATTGTCATCCTATCTCACTAGCATTGGTACAATTGGACCCCTCTTGATGCAAGTTTATCTACTTTAGTGCGAGTTTGAAGCAAGTTCCTCCTCTCACTAAAGTGGGGGATAAATGTAGTGTAGGAAAATGTATCCATTTACATTTTCACACTTTTTCGAGCCCTCCCTACTAAAATTAGGCTTCTTTATGCATTATTTGGTCGTACTTTGCATCCACAAGCCTTATTAAATGCATTTTTCTGAGGATAATCTCGACATTTAACAAATGACAAATCATAATTCATATTTTTTGGGTTATGTGTTCCAGATCTGGTGATCTGGGACTCATACACCACCTTGGGCATATGTGTCCCACCTAGGTCTCAGGGCCTAATTTTGAATATTGCATTGAACTTAACACTTTTAGTTTATGTCCTTTTGTTTAAGACATTGGGACTCCATACGCCCAAGTTGGCGTATGAGTCCTGCTTTAACTAGGACTCTATTTCAATCAAATTCTTGGTGGAATTTTATTATCCTAGATATGATGTCGCTTGTAGTGTTGTAATTTTGGAAATTTGGCTAAAACAACTATAAATATATTTCACATATTTTCTCCTAGCAAGTTAACAAGCAATCTAACAATTTTCATGAGCAAGTGTGATCTAGAAATTCAAACATTCAAGAGTTGATTATCAAGAATTTGGAGCAACATTCAAGATTCAAGCATCATGTCAAAGGCTTCATGCATCATGTGTGTTTTTGAGCTAACATTTGTGATGTAGGTTTTCATGATTCAAGCAAGCATTCAAGACATTATCTCGTATCAAGATCAAGAGTCAAGATCCACATCCATTGGAGCCATTTCACACAAGTTTACAACCTTTATTTCAAGGGTTTGGTGAGTTGCAACATTGCATATTGTTCATTCATCATTCCTTCATTCTATTTCATTTCATTTCAAGGTTTGATTACCAAAATGGGGTTTGACCAAGGAAAACCCTTATTTCCTAACACAACAATATTTTTCCCTCTTCATATGTGATTGTAGATCTAGGTGATTTGCAACCTGAAGATCCTTTGAAGACAAAGTTGCAAGATTGAAGAAAGTTGTCAAAGTTGTCAAGAATTTGTCATCTTCACGGAAACTCATTTACAAATTGGAATTCAAACTTTTCGAATTTGTAGATCGGACAAGACTAAATCTATAGAAGATCACTCGAGGCTATAGAACTTTTAGTCAAACCCTAATACTAGGACTAAATCACCACCTTGGGTGTATGAGTCCTAGTATACCTCTTTTTAGCAATTTTTTGTAGATCTTAATTTTCCAATAGAAGATTCCAAATTATGCCTAGATTCCAGTAGCAAGACTAAATCACCCAATCTAGCGTATGAGTCCCAATGCACTTCAAAAATTAGAATCTTAGAGTTGCAAACCTTGCTTGGAATGCATCAATTTACTAGGTTGCTTTCTGTCTAATTTATGTTTCTCATTTTGATTTAATGGCTTTAAATTTCTAGGGTTTAGTGCATTAAGGTTTACATTTCTCCTTTGAAGCTTCATTTTAATGGTGAACCCCCAGTTTAATCATACTTAAGGAAACCACACCCCATTTTCTTGTTGTATATTCCTTCCCTCAATTGAATCACTTGGTTGAGGGATCTTGGTTTCCTAATGAACTAAGAGTGAAATAGGTCCCCTTAGTTCCATCTCCTAAAAGGTGGAACCCCTATTTCCTTTGGTTCAGGTGTTGCAATATCAATGGCACATTTTGACCTTAGGTTAATGGATTGGGAGGGTTCCCTTGATGTGTTTGATTTGGGGCCAAGGTGTTACCTTAGTTGATAGGATTCGTGACCAATGGGTTTCTTTGATTTGGATTCATGATAGATGGGTTTCATGTGTTTTGTGGAACTAATGGGTTTGATGGGCCAATTGAGTGGTTGGATGAAGATGTCCCTTGTTGTGTTAAGGGTTGAATTTGTGTAAGGGTATTAACTTTCCCTTGTTCTACTTGAGGCACTTGGTTTATATTACCTTGTGTAACGTTAGGAAAACTTGTGGTACTTGTGGTGATGGATAAGATGGTTGCGCTCAAAAAGTTGAGGTTGTTGTGGTGTTATGCAATGTAAGTGGTACGTGTGGATGTAGAGGGTGTTCAGGAATGGTGGTGGAAGAATGGGATGGGGAACCAAATGTTGGAGTCCAATTTATGTTTTGGGGAAGGTTGGTGTTTTGTGTACCCAAAAGTGTGTTGCCTTCTATATTGGGCATGAGACCAACACTAGTAGAATTTGGTAAATAAATGACTAGGTGACTGAAATTTTTAGTCACAACAACAAAAAATGACTAAATTCTACTAATATTTTGTAGCTCAACTATAAATGAGTAAATAATTGACTAATTTCGTCTTTGACTAAAAATTATTTAGTCACACAAAAAAATGACTAAATAGTTAGTCATTTATTTAGTCACAATCCATTTGAATAAATCATTTAAGGAATCAAGAATATAGCCTTTCAA
>VDFB02303520.1:0-11997 GCA_007258455.2 Sequoia sempervirens
GGTATATCAGTTCTCTCAGCCCTATCATTCCTGTCAGCCACGATTTCTGGCTGTCTGCTCAAACTGCGTTGCCTTTCAATCAAGGCACGTCTGCGTGTATAATACCTGTATGTATCAAATTCCTTTGGCTGCATGTGATGGCTAAACCCTCAGGATGGCAGGATTTAGCTCTGATACCACTATAGAAACCCTAGTTTCCCCAAAATCTCCGCTTCTGACTGTTTTTAGGTTTTTCTGAAGGGTTTTGGTATTTTTTGCAAATTTTTGAGTTTTGATGCAATAAATGAACAGTACGGCTTTTCTAGAAATTTATATTAAATTCAATAAAAATGCTAGATCTTCAAAATGCTTAGGAAATACAATAGAGAATGAAGACGCTTCCTTATTTAATCAAATGATCTCAATACACAATGATCTGCTAACATGCAACAATAAAATAGTGATTTTTATTTGTAAAAACCTGGTAAACCAGCAAGCTGAGAAGGTACAGATTTGTACGGCTGAGTCAATAAATGCTCTTCTCCCTCTGAATGATGATCTCTGATGATGCCCAAGAAGAATGCGCCTATACTGGAGAAGATATGAAGCCAAGAAGAGAGGCGTTTCTCCTTCCAAGCAAAAGACGGCTCCAGTCAAGATGGTACGGCCTGGTACAGGTACGGCCAGGTACAACAGCCTTTATGATTTGTACGGCCTCCTCAAATTAATGTCTAGGTCTCTGAATATGATGCGCCCAGGTTAATAGATGCTTTCTGAATGATGAAATATACTGAAGCTCTGTGAATGAATTAACTCTGAAGATCAATGATTTCCTCTGTGTGAGAAAACCTCTGCTGGCAATAGATCAAGTGATATTTCACACTCTCTGAATTGCTTTCCGCTGGAGATGGCTCGTTCTCCAAGGAATTCAAGTTCAAACCCTTAGGTTCTGTGCTCAGATCAATTTGATCAGTTTCTCAAAATCCAATAATTACATAATGGCTCAAAACCCAAGGCAAATCCACTATTATGCTGAAAAGTGCGATTTCCTTAATAATAGGGTTTTAATAAAATATTCAACTTTTAATCTTTCAATTTCTCCATAGTCTCAGCTAAATATTTTATAATATTTCAATTGTCAAACTGACCCCCTTTCCTGATGATGGGCGCACCCCTCAAGACAAATCACTTAAGTTATAATTTAAAATTATAACTTTATATTATAATCATTAATTAATTAATATTTAATCAATGCAATTAAATATTAATATTTCTCCCGTTACTCATTCGATTACTGCTCCGTCTGAAGTTGCCGAACTCTGAAGTGATTCTGGATGCCGCCAAAGCCATACTGCTAAAAATAGCAGGGGTCCCACACTGCCTGCCAGGAACTGCTAAAAATAGCAATTCTGCAAAAAGTCTCCGATTGAGCCAAAACGAAAAACTACTGATCAATCTCTGCTAACTGAAGCTGAGCCAAGCTCCGAAGTGACCCTCTATCCAGTCTATCAGCCTACGAGGGTCGTGTGATAGGCCAATCCTGTACTCCGAGAGATGTCATTGAGAAGGGGACATGACATGAGAATTCTTTATAAGGAGCTTGTTGGAGACTAAATGGGACATCTTGAGTTGAATACAATTTCTAATCATTGGAGAGTTTGAATGCTTGATAGTTTGTCTGAGGGTATGAATACTTTAAGGTGCCAGTTTCGATTGTGAGACACCAATCCTAGCTGGGAGTTGGGGAAGATATTTCAGTCTTTCCACTTGTGCAAATTTTGTGGCTAAGGGCCAAATTTGGTGGAATCGATTTGAATTGATTATTGAAATATGCTGAGCCAATTTTTTTATTTTTTGGAATGCAATTACAACAACATGCACTCGTTAGGGTTAGCAAATAACTAAACAATGCAGAATTCAACTCTAACCAAGGATGTACACCAGGATCCCGAGATGGGCAAAGTGTTAGCATGTGGTCAGAGGATCTCAATGCAATACATGAACTGAAGTAACCCTAACCAAGAATGCGCCAGATGACGGCGTGCATATGGTCAGAGGATCCCTAACGATTACAATACTGAAAGTAAACTCAACACCAAGTATGTGCTACCCAATCTAGAATGGAGACGTGGCTACCATATGGCGGAGGTATTAGGCAATAAAATGCAACTACAGAAGTAAAGTAGGTGGCAAGCCAGCCTCTTCCACTTGTTCAGTGGGCATTACAAGACATGATAAAACAAGATTAAAAGAAGTGCTGATAGTACTACTGATCAGCTTACAATGAGATGTAGAATGCCTGCAAGATCAAGAGTTAGAGCACTTCGAATTGTTGCAATAACAAATGTATCTTCCACAAGGCCTTTTATGACTTACTAACATCAACCCTTCACTAAAATACAAACTTCTCAAATCTGATATGACAGACCAGCATGTTAATTTGCAAAACCAGCAACATAGCACCCTACCTAAATGCTCATAACTCACTCAATTTTCACCCAAATCACATGAGATAAGATGCATAATGATCCTAAGGAGAATACGCCCAAGATAGAACCCAAAAACTGACTCAAAAACCCACAGATATTTTCTACACGAATTCCAAGACACCTCCAGATGGTACGGCCCTCAAGGAGGGGCGATTCCTTAAGATAAAATCCATTTCTTCATTAAAAAATCTGCAAATTGGTAAATAGGGGCGCCCTTGCCAAAGAGACACAAAGAGACAATACCCAGAATGATTCTTTTTGTATTTTTCGACTTATGAATAAAAACAACAATCTGGTACAACATTCAGCAACTCCAGAAATGATAGATTATGCAACTAATTGAACTTCAAAAGACAAAACAAAACTACAATGCAAACCTCATTACAAAATCTCTCACAAGTAGACTAAATTCTCCACTAGATGCTATCTCTCAAGCATGAAGTCGAGCCAAAGCTAGGAGGCATTCATTCCTCGAAGCAGTCCCAGCACCATTCCGGCAGCATAACAATACTTCAGATATAAGATAACCAAAAGAGGACCCAAGGCTTCCTTTTATAAATTTGAGAAGGCCCTTCCAGAAGCTTCCAGAAACCCTAATTTTCAAATTTGAAATAACTCCTTTTCCCTCCAAGAGATGGCGTCCCTTTTCAAGCATTCACTTTTGACTTTTAATTTTAAATTCACCATTTCAAGAGGTAGGCGTCCAAAATCAAGCTTTCTTTTTGACTTTAATAAAATATAAATCACCTTCATGAATCGCCCACCTTGAAAACCACTTTTTAAGACAACTTTAAGTTAAGAGACTAGGCCAAGGGGGGGTATTATAACATTAAAATATAACATTTTAAAATCAACTTGACTTATCTCTCCAAACGCATCCCGAGGCCAAAAAGCTCAATTCCAACTGAACTGACAACTGAGGGAAGCCAACTGAACCGGAACCAACCTGCCAACTGCCAAAAATAGAATTTACTAAAAATAGTAAATTCCAAAAAGTGCTCGAAACGCAAAGCCAGACACACCACTGCGAAGCTCTCTGAAAACCCAGAAAGAATCCGCAATCCAAACGCCAAGACTCGAGCAATAGCAACCATCAAAATAGGAAACCCTAATTTCACCATCCGAGTAGCCTACGGGTCTCCGGAATAGGCCAACGGTCAACCGAAAAGATCATGCTTGAGAAGGGGACATTACAATTATACAAATTTTTGATGAGAGTTTTTGCAGTCCTTTGGAAGGACGATTTTGGCATATGCTAGGGACGATTTGTGGAGGACGAATTTCAGTTTGTTGAGAAAATAAAAATCAGATTTTGCTTGTGGCTGGGGCGCACATTTTCTAGGTGCGATTTTGTGTTAGAAGAGCAATAAAAATTCAAAATAGCTATTGAAAGGTTCGTGGGCATCAAAAAAGTAGGGCGCTGCCTTTGGGAGGAGGTAGAAGCAGCTGACAAGAAGAATTGAACATTTCCGGGTTGCTGCCATTCAATATTAGGTTCTCTTTGTGTATATTTTGCACCTTTGTAAGAGTCTAAAATCGCTGTCTCAGTACAGCAAGTTATTATTGTAATCATTGGAATTTATACAATCATACTTTAGTCCTTGCATGAGTATAGTCGTTGTCCTAGAGCAGAAGCATTGCATTGTAATATCTCAGTCATTGTTAGAAGGTCGATATAAGGAGCTGACATCCTATGTATTTCATTGAATCTCATTCATTTTATCAAATAGACATATTGGAGGTTGGCTGCAATTTGTTTGACAAATTTTCTAGTAGTTTACTTTCATATCAACATATATAGTTTGCATGCTAAGTATTTGACTAAATGCCAAGTATCTGTAGTTGTCATTTTTAGTCACATATATGCATTAGAAAAAATACAAAAAGGCTTGCACTTCATCTTGGTTACTTTGTTAGACATCTTGCATTCATTTTCAAGCATCTTAACATCATTGGCATCTATCAAAGAAAAAACAAAACTAACTGAAAACAATTACCAGCAAGTTCCGAGGTTGCAAGCAAAGTGTTTGTCAAAATACCAAAGGCAGAAAATTCGAGTTTCTGGGTCAGATTTGGCAAGTCACTGTACATCATGACGTAGCTTATGAGAAACATATGACTTGGCATAGGGCTTTCCGAGTAAGCTCTCATGTCTTCTACTTTAAAACAATTGCTCACAGCAATGGTGTTAGCAACCGCTTTAAAGTGGGGGCATACATCGACACTCATGTTTCATTGTGCGATTTTCTTTCTTCCTGCGATGCGTTCCTTTCTTGGTGGTGTCATTGGGTTTGATTTCCTCTTGAGCATGACATTTCTTTGACTTGTCCTCTCTTGGAGACATTAAGCACAATGTTCCCTAAGAAGAGACCTTGCACATTCTAAGCAAAATCCCTTCGAACATGTCATGTCCCCGAATTGGAGGTATTAAATTAATTATTTATAAAGTTATTCCAATAAATTAATATCAAAAGGATGACTTTATATTTAATTAATTTAATAAAGTGACTAAATAAAATGATATATTATAAAGTCACTTAAAGTAATAAAATAATATTATTTCTAGAAGCTTCTTGGAAAGTCATCAGGAAATCTTTATAAGGAGCTCTTGGCTTGGCATTTGGGCATGCTTGATTTGGATTTCACTCCTAATTACCAGTTTGGTAAAAGAAAGCATGAATGCTTTGCTTGCTCGAGGGTAACTCTAGAGTACTAGGTTCGGTTGCGAAAGATCAACCCTAGTTGGAGTTGTTGAGAGATCCACCCAGGGTTTCTACGTTGTGCTTCATTGACAGTTGTACAAGGGTTTTTTCAGATTCTTTGCAATAGCTATTGTATTATTGCAGGGATTTATTTGTGCAATAGCTGAGGTATTATTGCATTCTGATTTTGTTACAATAGTTCGTCTATTATTGTATCTTGTTGGAAAGATTGTAGAATTGCAATAGCTGTTGTATTGTTGCAATATTTTATTAAGAGGGAATTAGTTCAGATTTCCTACCTGTGCTTCATTTGCAAAATTTAATGGCCCTTGGCCAAATTTTGGTGGAATCAATTGGAGATTATTTGCAGACATTTTAATAATATTTTGGTATTAGAGGTATTTGATTTTTGAAAAGGAATTCTTGCATTGTGGAAAAATAATTGCTGCCTCTTGAGTTCGATTTTGATAAGTAAATTGCAAGCATTCACTTATATTGCAATCTTCTAAAAGCAGCTAAAGACAAATAGAAGGCGACAGGGAGAGCTAAGACAAATCCGAGATTGAGGGTCAAGACAAATCGCGAATATTGGAAATATTTAGAGAAAGACAAAATTATTGATTGACTAATTATTGGGAAAGTAAACAAAGTTGTGGCATATTCATATCGAACATATTAAAGAATTTAGATCGTATCGGATAAGACAAAAAGCTAAAAGACAAAGGAAGAATCTCTTTTTCGAGCAGTCGGGAGCAGCTTGGATCATTAAAAAGGTGTTGTCTATTTTATTCATTGGAATTTGGCGATAAGGCAAAGTCGGATTGTAATATGATTTTTGCAGCCTTGAAGAATGTTATCACGGAATCAAGCAGCGCTCGTTCCACGGATAACCCCCCTACAAAACTTGTTTGTTTCCTAGGTTCGTGAAGTTCAAGCATGCAAAACGAGGCAATTTTCAATCCACCTCGAAGTGCATTCCAAAGCCTCAAACAGTCCGTTTGAGCATCCCTCTACGTTTGTCTCGCGAAAACCTTCGAAACGAGTGTTTTTGCGACCTCTCACTATTGATATTTAGTGAAATAGTGAAAAGTGTAGTTGCTCCAAAAAACAACGCTCTAACTTATTGCAAAACTTTTCTTCGAAACTAGTGTTTTCATGACCTCTCACTGTTGATACTTAGTGAAATAGTGAAAAGTGTAGTTGCTCCAAAAAACAACACTCTAACTTATTGCAAAAAATTTCTAAGTGTTAAAAATTGCAAGGGTGGGGATTTTTAGCGCCTATGCACTTAAGTGAGAAGTCAAAAAGTGCAAGGGCGCCGATTTTTAGCGCCCTTACACTATGAACCCATACTTAGCCATTTTGAGACTGGGGCAGTGATTTTTAACTCAAGTGCACTTTTCCCAGTTTTGTGCCTTTAAACTTGCCTTAATTAAATGAGCAACTATTGTTCATTTATTTCATTTGTAAATCACTCAAAAGTGATTTGAGGTAACTCCACTTCATTCTTATCTTCATTCATTCACTCTCAATGTGTTGGGCGACCAATCTATCTTTTGCAAACTCGCTTTTTCTTTGAGATCTCTCATTGAATCAACCTAGGGTTTCGCGTTTTCTCAAGGTATGTTGTTTTCCCTTCATGGCATTTTTCTTCCTTTCGTTTGTTTTACAATATTCTTTGGCAACCCATGAAGCCTAAACACTTCTCGAAAAAACAAATCTGCAACTTGGGCTGCAGAAAAAGTGCTGGTAATGGCAAAGAAATGAGCAAACTTGGTTAATCTGTCAACTACCACGTAAATGCAATCCTTCCCTTGAGCCTT
This sequence comes from Sequoia sempervirens, assembly GCA_007258455.2. Taxonomy (NCBI): domain Eukaryota; kingdom Viridiplantae; phylum Streptophyta; class Pinopsida; order Cupressales; family Cupressaceae; genus Sequoia; species Sequoia sempervirens. Next base: position 6,994 of record VDFB02303520.1, read on the forward strand.
GGGCAACCCAGTGATGAAATCCATTGAAATGCTTTCCCATTTTTGATTGGGAATTGGAAGTGGTTGCAGCAGACCGGCTGGCAATGTGTGCTCATTTTTATTTGCTTGACAAACAGGACATTCCTGAATGTAACGTTGAACCTCCCTCTTCAAACCTTTCCAAGAAAACCTCTCTCGGATCTGCCTATAGGTCTTGAAAAACCCTTGGTGACCAGCAACTGGAATGTCATGAAAATTCAAAAGAATCTTCTTCTTGAGCTTAGAATCAGCCACCAGAAAGATTCTTCCCTTATACTGAATCAAACCCTCAACCACCTGGTACTTTTCATCATGGAAAGTACCTTCCAGAATGCTGGTTGCAAACTGATTTTTTGCATAATCAGCAAGCAACATGTCTCTCCAATCTGCAGTAAGCTCACACAATGAGCTAAGATGAGGCCTTCTGGATAGAGCATCGGCCACGACATTATTTTTTCCTTTGACATATTCAATGTCAAAGTCGTAAGCTTGAAGCTTACTCACCCATTTCTGTTGCCTCTCATTTAAATCCTTCTGGTGCATAAAATGCTTGAGGCTATTGTGGTCTGTTTTAACCACGAACTTATTCCCCACCAAGTACTGTCGGAACTTGGCTAATGCATGCATAATGGCAAGCATTTCTTTGTCATAAATTGAATATGACCTTTCCACACCCCTTAATTTTCGGCTTTCAAACACAATAGGGTGTTTGTCTTGCATCAGGACAGCACCAACTCCTTCACCCGATGCATCACACTGCAGCTCGAATGGCTTGGAGAAATCAGGGATAGCCAAAACTGGGCACGAGCTCATGATCTTCTTAAATTTGTCAAAAACAACTTGAGCCTTTTCTGACCAAACAAAGGCTCCCTTTTTGGTGAGATCAGTAAGGGGAGCAGCATTCTGAGAATACCCCTTAACAAACCTCCGATAGAAACCACAAAGGCCCAAAAAGCCTTTCAACTGAGTCAAACTTTCGGTGGTGGCCAATCAACCACTGCTTTGATCTTCTCCGGATCCACCTTTACTCCCTAAACCTTGATTATGTGGCCAGGTATAATAATTCCTCCATTCCAAATTCACGTTTGGAAGCTTTTAATAATGAGACTCTCGGACTCCCATAATACTAAACGCTTCCTCCACGAGATTGCCGGAGATGATCTCCCAAAGTCTTCAACATGATAGAATATCATAAAAAAATCAATACAAAGTAGGTGATTACGAAACGCGGTTCATGCAAGGCTGGCGAGAAGGTGTAACGATTGCATTAGTCAAACCAAAGGCATGATAAGAGTGCAGTGTTATAGTGACACCCACAAGAAATTTGTCTTTTTCACATCACGATCCTCGTCGCCCATCAGTGGTAACCCGATCTTAGATCAATCTTTGAGAAAAACTTAGCCCCATGTAGCTCATCAATGAGCTCATCTATTCTGGGAATGGGGTATCTATTCTTGATAGTGCTTTGGTTCAAAGCACGATAGTCCACGCACATGCGCATGGTACCATCCTTCTTCTTTACAAGAACCGCTGCAGAAGCAAAGGGGCTCTTGCTTGGGCGTATGAAACCCATCTCCAAAAGTTCTCGGATATTCTTCTCAATCTCATCCTTTTGCCTCTTCGGATACCGGTATGGAGTTGTGATCACCGGTTTAGCTCCTTCCTTGAGCTCTATTATGTGTTCTGAACCTCGATCAGGGGGAGGTCCAGGAGGTAAATCAGCAAACACTTTACTCTTTTTGGTGAGTAAAGATTGGATATCAGGAGGATGCTCTTCTTTAGTTTCAGCTGGACTTGCTGGAAGAATCATGCACTCAGCAGCCCATTCCACTTGATCATGACGTATCAACTTCGCCATCCTCTTGAATGATACAATCCGAGGGCCACCATTTGACATTCCTCTCAACACCACCTTCTTTCCATCAGATTGAAACTTCAACTCCATAGTTTGCAGATTTAGAGAGATCTCTCCAAGAGATCGCAGCCATTGAATGCCAAGGACAACATCCGTATCTCCAATATTGACCACATAGAAGTCATCCTTGACTTCGTAATTGCCCAATTGCATCGACATGTTCGGAATCCTCTTGGTGCATGAGATGTGAAACCCATCCGCAACCATAACTCTGAACCCTTCAAAGTCTTCTGTTTGCAATCCTTTCTTTGCCACCACAACTTCATCTATGAAGTTATGTGTTGCACCAGTGTCAATTAAAGCAACGATACGTTGCCCTTTGATCATTCCCCGAACTTTAAAGGACTCGTTCTTTTGGAAGCTTGAAAGTTGAGCTAATGTACCACCACTTTCTTTTTCACCTTCAGACTCTTCTGGGGTATTTTCTTCATCGCTGTCCTCAAAATCAGCTTGCTGATCAGCAAAATCAGAATTGCTTTCATCAGCCGTATAGAACTCAATTTGATGAATTTTAGCCCCCTTTGGGCACACATGATCTTGTGACCACTTTTCCCAAGAACGGAAACATAACCCTTTCCTACGGAGTTCATTGATAGTCTCTGGATCCAATCTTGAGCCCGAAGGTTTCTGAGGTTTAAACTCCTTATGGTGAGGCTTCTGATGAAACTTTTTCCCTCTGTCCCCTTTGTGAAAAGCTGGTTTAGAATGGAACTTTGCTTTGGGAGCAGCCCACTCCATGTTTCTAGCTTTTTTCATTGCTTCTTGTAGGGACGGTGGATCAAAAGCTTTGATCCAACCCTTGATTGGCTCCATCAATCCTTCAGTGAATAGGATTACTAATCTTCTCTCTGTGATTCCAGTGACCATAACTGAAAGTCTTTGAAACTCAGCTATGTAGGCATCCACAGTGCCATATTGTCTCAACTGTGCCAACTCCCTAAAGTGCACTTCTGGGTCCTTCTTCTCGAACCTTTCAATGAATCTATTGGAGAATTCATCGTATCTAGTGATAGACCCATGACCTAAGGTGACTAGGCCATGGTACCACCACTCATGCGCCACCCATCTAGGTGTAGCGTAGCGAATCTAATCGCTTCTTCTTCAGCCATTGGCCTAAGTGCCAAATAGTTGTCTAGTTTTTGTAACCAGGCTCGAGCAGAATTATTATCGCTTCCATCAAGATGGGCAAGCGTAACCTTGTTGAGAGCTTGATTCCAATCTCCTTGTGCTGGGGTTCTTCTTTGATCATAGTTCCTACCTTGGCCTCTATCCTTCCTCCGATACTCCATGTAATCATTGAAGGACATCTCAAGTTTTACTTCATCAGAAAGAGTGTCATACTCTGTTCGGCCTATCCTCACCCTCTCCAAGGGTGAAATATTTTCTTCAGGATCAGGCTGTGGGATTGCTGGTGTCAGAAACGTGGGTTTGAATGGTCTAGCAGAAATGTAAGTGTTGCTCACTGCAGGTTGGGCAACATGACCATTGTGCGGGTTGGAAGCACTGTGCTCCCCGGGATGCCCTGAATTGTGTTGTGGAATATTGGGACCCAATTTCCCCAACAGGAGAGAAAACATATCCATCATGGCATCCATCTTCTTATCGAGTCCTTGACCCAAATTGGCTGAATTGTCTATACCCTTCCCACTGTCACCTCTGTTGCCAGAACTTCTTTCATTATCCCCCATATCTGTTTCTTGTGAAGGCTCCCAATTAGCCCTCAGAACCTCGGAAGCTGTGTGACCTTCTGGGGCTTGATGCAACTGTGTCTGAACTGTACCTCTCTTGTATACTCTTGCCAAATACCTCTGTTCTCTGTCACTCATAGAAAGCTGATTTCACAGGATGGCAGGATACGTGGCTCTGATACCACTGAAATATACCGAGCCAATTTTTTCGTTTTTAAATAACAGAATTACAACATTCAAGCCAGTGCACCCGTTAAGGTTAGAAGGATAAACCGAAACGTGCAAGAAAGTAAACTTAAGATACAGAAGGGAACTCAACGTCAAGTATGTGCTACCCAATCCAAAGTGGAGTGAGGGGCGACCATATGACGGAGTGATTACAGAAAGCAAAGCTTGAAACTGAAATGCTGAATAACGAAACTACTCAACACCCAGAATGTGCTTGCTCACCCAGAATGGGGAGTAGCTACCATAGGGCGGAGTTATACTATTCAACTAGTATTGAAAGCAAACTAGAAGGAAATGCTGAATATTGAATCTACTCTACACCCAGAATGTGCTTGCTGACCCAAGACGGGAAAGTAGCGACCATAGGGCGGAGATGGATTACATACAATATCAAAATGCTGAAAGAGATAACATTACAATCTGACTAAGCAAGAATCTAAGACCGACAGTACTACTGCCAGCATACAATTTGAAAGATTACAACTTGCTTATCAATTACAATCCAACATATGAGAGACTTGCAATAATTTTAGAACATTCCTTTGCTATGAAAGAGACTGAAATTGAAGGACTTAATTAATAGATCCAACCTTTTTGAAGCTTGCCCACCAATGATGAAGTATGCCGCAAGATCTGAATATCCTTCCAAACTCATCAAGAACAAGATGCAGCTTTCTTCATTCTGCCTAACAGACCTGTGTTTTTCATCATAGAACAGCAATATATATTCCTTGGAAAGTTCGCAACTCCCTTGAAACTCAAGCAAACAATCTAAAATTGAATGCAAAACACAAGTATAATGAAGGCGCCCAGCTTAGGAACATAAAACAGAGCCAAAGAGCAGATTATATTTAATGGCACGAATCCCAAGGATCTGCAGGTGGTACGGTCCAGGTACAGGGGCGATTTTCACTTATAAAATCTGACAATGCTTCAAAAAATCTAAAACCTTGCTCAAAGAGGCGCCTAGTCTAGAACAATGAGTTTATGCAATACCCATAAGACATATTTTTGTATTTTTAGATTTATCAATAAAACAACGAATCTGCTAAGTCTAATATGCTGAAAACAGAACTTCTAATATGCTCAAACTGATCCTAAATGGATGAATGCGGATTACAATGCAATAATTCCAAGAACTCACACTAGACTAAC
>VDFB02303521.1:0-15938 GCA_007258455.2 Sequoia sempervirens
CAATATATATTCCTTGGAAAGTTCGCAACTCCCTTGAAACTCAAGCAAACAATCTAAAATTGAATGCAAAACACAAGTATAATGAAGGCGCCCAGCTTAGGAACATAAAACAGAGCCAAAGAGCAGATTATATTTAATGGCACGAATCCCAAGGATCTGCAGGTGGTACGGTCCAGGTACAGGGGCGATTTTCACTTATAAAATCTGACAATGCTTCAAAAAATCTAAAACCTTGCTCAAAGAGGCGCCTAGTCTAGAACAATGAGTTTATGCAATACCCATAAGACATATTTTTGTATTTTTAGATTTATCAATAAAACAACGAATCTGCTAAGTCTAATATGCTGAAAACAGAACTTCTAATATGCTCAAACTGATCCTAAATGGATGAATGCGGATTACAATGCAATAATTCCAAGAACTCACACTAGACTAACAATCATCACTAGTCGTTGTCTTACAAATGAGAAGAGATGCCCAATGGTTAGGAGGTCTTCATCCCTCGAAGTGATCCAGATTCAATCCGGCAGCATAACGGTGTATTTTCCAAGATCCCCAAAATGATGCACAAGACTCCCTTTTTATAATCTTAGAAGCGACTTCCACGAGAAACCCTAGAGAATCTGATTTTAGGTCAAATCCCTTTCCTCAATGATGGTACTTTTTGTAGCTAAGGCTCTTGATTTAATATTTCGTTTAAATGTTCAACTTTGAAATATCGCCAAAACATAATCTTGCTTTGACTTAGGAATATTAAAATGTTCTTCTTTAATGAGGAAATACCCTCGATGACCACCTTTTAAAATGACATTAACAAGTCGGTAAGCTCAACCGAGTCCAACATTGAAATATAACATTTTAGCATTGACTATTTTTTAATTTAAATCACTTAACTCATTTCTCTGAAAATGCCCTGAAGCCAATACTGATGAAGTCAACTGATCAATCTGAACCCGGAAGTCAACCAACCTGAGCTCATCCGAAAACTGCCAAAAATAGAATTTACTAAAAATAGTAAATTCCAAAAAGTACTCTGAATGCTGAGACGAGCACATCACTGCGAAGCCCTCTGAAAACCCAGAAGGAATCCGCCATTAAAACTATCATCTCTGAGCAAAGACCTCCTCAAAATTAGGAAACCCTAATTTTAACTTCCGACTAGCCTCCGGGTTCCCAAGGAAAGGCTAACGGTCACTGAAAAAGTCAGTCTTGAAAAGGGGACATTACAGTCCGCCCTCCCCAAGATTGCTTGTCCTCAAGCAATTGCAAACTAGGATGCTGCAATATCTCATCACTTTCCCACGTTGCATCCTCCATAGGCAGGGTCCTCCACTTTACCAAACATTCTCTGATAGTTCTATTCCTCAAAGAACGTTCTCTGATATCAAGTATCTCCTCGGGAATTAGAACCAACTATCCTTCTTCATCCAACGGTGGCAACTGTGAAGAAGCAACCACATTGTGTCCAAGTGCCTTCTTGAGGCGAGACACGTGGAAGACGTTATGCACTCTACTATCTGAAGGTAGCTCTAATTCATAAGCTACAGCCCCAACCTTTCTGATGACCCTAAACGGCCCATAGAAGCGAGGTTTGAGCTTCTCAGCTCCACTCTTCTTGAGAGTTGACTGTCTGTAAGGTTGTAAACGGAGATAGACCATATCCCCAACCTCAAAAGCACGCTCAATACGCTTCTGATCAGCATATAGCTTCTGCTGATTTTGTGCAATCTGCAAATTATCCTTCAAGGATCTCATTATGTCCTGACTATGCTGCAACAAATCCTTGGCTAATGGTGCTTTGTTGTCACCAAACACCAAATCTGCAAAGCTGGGTGCTTCATATCCATAAAGTGCCAAGAAAGGAGACATTTTGATTGACATATGGAAGGTAGAGTTGTAGCAGTACTCGCCTATATGCAGCCACTTAACCCATGCTTTCTGCTGTTCGGACACATAATTTCTCAAGTAGCCTTCCAACCACTTGTTCACCACTTCTGTTTGCCCATCAGTTTGAGGGTGATAACTCGTGCTTGGAGTAAGCACAGTACCACTCATTCTGAAAACTTCCTGCCAAAAGGTACTTAGGAACTTGCTATCCCTATCACTGAGAATATTCTTTGGCAACCCATGAAGCCTAAACACTTCTCGAAAAAACAAATCTGCAACTTGAGCTGTAGAAAAAGTATTGGTAATGGCAAAGAAATGAGCAAACTTGGTTAATCTGTCAACTACCACGTAGATACAATCCTTCCCTTGGGCCTTGGGCAACCCAGTGATGAAATCCATTGAAATGCTTTCCCATTTTTGATTGGGAATGGGAAGTGGTTGCAGCAAACCGGCTGGCAATGTGTGCTCATTTTTATTTGCTTGACAAACAGGACATTCCTGAATGTAACGTTGAACCTCCCTCTTCAAACCTTTCCAAGAAAACCTTTCTCGGACCTGCCTATAGGTCTTGAAAAACCCTTGGTGACCAGCAACTGGAATGTCATGAAAATTCAAAAGAATCTTCTTCTTGAGCTTAGAATCAGCCACCAGAAAGATTCTTCCCTTATACTGAATCAAACCCTCAACCACCTGGTACTTTTCATCATGGAAAGTACCTTCCAGAATGCTGGCTGCAAACTGATTTTTTGCATAATCAGCAAGCAACATGTCTCTCCAATCTGCAGTAAGCTCACACAATGAGCTAAGATGAGGTCTTCTGGAGAGAGCATCGGCCACTACATTATTTTTCCCTTTGACATATTCAATGTCAAAGTCGTAAGCTTGAAGCTTACTCACCCATTTCTGTTGCCTCTCATTTAAATCCTTCTGGTGCATAAAATGCTTGAGGCTATTGTGGTCTGTTTTAACCACGAACTTATTCCCCACCAAGTACTGTCGAAACTTGGCTAATGCATGCATAATGGCAAGCATTTCTTTGTCATAAATTGAATATGACCTTTCCACACCCCTTAATTTTCGGCTTTCAAACACAATAGGGTGTTTGTCTTGCATCAGGACAGCACCAACTCCTTCACCCGATGCATCACACTGCAGCTCGAATGGCTTGGAGCAATCAGGGATAGCCAAAACTGGGCACGAGCTCATGATCTTCTTAAATTTGTCAAAAACAACTTGAGCCTTTTCTGACCAAACAAAGGCTCCCTTTTTGGTGAGATCAGTAAGGGGAGCCGCATTCTGAGAATACCCCTTAACAAACCTCCGATAGAAACCACAAAGGCCCAAAAAACCTTTCAACTGAGTCAAACTTTCAGGTGGTGGCCAATCAACCACTGCTTTGATCTTCTCCGGATACACCTTTACTCCTTCAGCACTGATTATGTGGCCAAGGTATAATAATTCCTCCATTCCAAATTCACATTTGGAAGCTTTAGCAAACAGACTCTCAGACTCCATAATACTAAGCACTTCCTCCAAGTGCTTGAGATGATCTCCCCAAGTCTTGCTGTAAATCAGAATATCATAAAAAAAAATCAATACAAACCGTCTTAAGTGATTCTGAAACACATGGTTCATGCAAGACTGAAAGGTGGCCGGTGCATTAGTCAAACCAAAAGGCATGACTAAGAATTCGAAGTGGCCATAGTGACACCTGAAGGCTGTCTTTTCCACATCTGATCCCCTCATCCTTATCTGATGGTAACCCGATCTTAGATCAATCTTTGAGAAGAACTTAGCCCCATGTAGCTCATCAATGAGCTCATCTATTCTGGGAATGGGGTATCTATTCTTGATAGTGCTTTGGTTCAAAGCGCGATAGTCCACGCACATGCGCATGGTACCATCCTTCTTCTTTACAAGAACCACTGCAGAAGCAAAGGGGCTCTTGCTTGGTCGTATGAAACCCATCTCCAAGAGTTCTCGGATATTCTTCTCGATCTCATCCTTTTGCCTCTTTGGATACCGGTATGGAGTTGTGATCACCGGTTTAGCTCCTTCCTTGAGCTCTATGATGTGTTCTGAACCTCGATCAGGAGGAGGTCCAGGGGTAAATCAGCAAACACTTTACTCTTTTTGGTGAGTAAAGATTGGATATCAGGAGGATGCTCTACTTTAGTTTCAGCTAGACTTGCTGGAAGAATCATGCACTCAGCAGCCCATTCCACTTGATCATGACGTATCAACTTCGCCATCCTCTTGAATGATACAATCCGAGGGCCACCATTCGACATTCCTCTCAACACCACCTTCTTCCCATCGGATTGAAACTTCAACTCCATAGTTTGCAGATTTAGAGAGATCTCTCCAAGAGATCGCAGCCATTGAATGCCAAGGACAGCATCCGTATCTCCAATATGACCACATAGAAGTCATCCTTGACTTCGTAATTGCCCAATTGCATTGACATGTTCGGAATCCTCTTGGTGCATGAGATGTGAAACCCATCCGCAACCATAACTCTGAACCCTTCAAAGTCTTCTGTTTGCAATCCTTTCTTTGCCACCACAACTTCGTCTATGAAGTTATGTGTTGCACCAGTGTCAATTAGAGCAACAATACGTTGCCCTTTGATCATCCCACGAACTTTAAAGGACTCATTCTTTTGGAAGCTCGAAAGTTGAGCCAATGTACCACCACTTTCTTTTTCACCTTCAGACTCTTCTGGAGTATTTTCTTCATCGCTGTCCTCAAAGTCAGCTTGCTGATCAGAAAAATCAGAATTGCTTTCATCAGCTGTATAGAACTCAATTTGATGAATCTTAGCTCCCTTGGGGCACACATGATCTTGTGACCATTTTTCCCAACAACGGAAACATAAACCTTTCCTACGGAGTTCATTGATAGTCTCTGGATCCAATCTTGAGCCATGAGGTTTCTGTGGTTTAAACTCCTTATGATGAGGCTTCTGATGAAACTTTTTCCCTCTATCTCCTTTGTGAAAAGCTGGTTTGGAATGGAACTTAGCTTTGGGAGCAGCCCACTCCATGTTTCTAGCTTTTTTCATTGCTTCTTGTAGGGACGGTGGATCAAAAGCTTTGATCCAACCCTTGATTGGATCCATCAATCCTTCAGTGAATAGGATTACTAATCTTCTCTCTGTGATTCCAGTGACCATAACTGAAAGTCTTTGAAACTCAGCTATGTAGGCATCCACAGTGCCATATTGTCTCAACTGTGCCAACTCCCTAAAGTGCACTTCTGGGTCCTTCTTCTCGAACCTTTCAATGAATCTATTGGAGAATTCATCGTATCTAGTGATAGACCCATGACCTAAGGTGACTAGGCCATGGTACCACCATTCATGCGCCACCCCATCTAGGTGTAGCGTAGCGAATCTAATCGCTTCTTCTTCAGCCATTGGCCTAAGTGCCAAATAGTTGTCTAGTTTTTGTAACCAGGCTCGAGCAGAATTATTATCGCTTCCATCAAAATGGGCAAGCGTAACCTTGTTGAGAGCTTGATTCCAATCTCCTTGTGCTGGGGTTCTTCTTTGATCATAGTTTCTCCCTTGGCCTCTATCCTTCCTTCTATACTCCATGTAATCATTGAAGGACATGTCAATTTTTACTTCATCAGGAAGAGTGTCATACTCTGTTCGGCCTATCCTCACCCTCTCCAAGGATGAAACATTTTCTTCAGGATCAGGCTGTGGGATTGCTGGTGTCAGAAACGTGGGTTTGAATGGTCTAGCAGAAATGTAAGTGTTGCTCACTGCAGGTTGGGCAACATGACCATTGTGCGGGTTGGAAGCACTGTGCTCCCCGGTATGCCCTGTATTGTGTTGTGGAATATTGGGACCCAATCTCCCCAACAGGAGAGAAAACATATCCATCATGGCATCCATCTTCTTATCGAGTCCTTGACCCAAATTGGCTGAATTGTCTATACCCTTCCCATTGTCACCTCTGTTGCCAGAACTTCTTTCATTATCCCCCATTTCTGTTTCTTGTGAAGGCTCCCAATTAGCCCTCAAAACCTCGGAAGCTGTGTGACCTTCTGGGGCTTGATGCAACTGTGTCTGAACTGTACCTCTCTTGTATACTCTTGCCAAATACCTCTGTTCTCTGTCACTCATAGAAGGCTGATTTCACAGGATGGCAGGATACGTGGCTCTGATACCACTGAAATATACCGAGCCAATTTTTTCGTTTTTAAATAACAGAATTACAACATTCAAGCCAGTGCACCCGTTAAGGTTAGAAGGATAAACCGAAACGTGCAAGAAAGTAAACTTAAGATACAGAAGGGAACTCAACGTCAAGTATGTGCTACCCAATCCAAAGTGGAGTGAGGGGCGACCATATGACGGAGTGATTACAGAAAGCAAAGCTTGAAACTGAAATGCTGAATAACGAAACTACTCAACACCCAGAATGTGCTTGCTCACCCAGAATGGGGAGTAGCTACCATAGGGCGGAGTTATACTATTCAACTAGTACTGAAAGCAAACTAGAAGGAAATGCTGAATATTGAATCTACTCTACACCCAGAATGTGCTTGCTGACCCAAGACGGGAAAGTAGCGACCATAGGGCGGAGATGGATTACATACAATATCAAAATGCTGAAAGAGATAACATTACAATCTGACTAAGCAAGAATCTAAGACCGACAGTACTACTGCCAGCATACAATTTGAAAGATTACAACTTGCTTATCAATTACAATCCAACATATGAGAGACTTGCAATAATTTTAGAACATTCCTTTGCTATGAAAGAGACTGAAATTGAAGGAATTAATTAATAGATCCAACCTTTTTGAAGCTTGCCCACCAATGATGAAGTATGCCGCAAGATCTGAATATCCTTCCAAACTCATCAAGAACAAGATGCAGCTTTCTTCATTCTGCCTAACAGACCTGTGTTTTTCATCATAGAACAGCAATATATATTCCTTGGAAAGTTCGTAACTCCCTTGAAACTCAAGCAAACAATCTAAAATTGAATGCAAAACACAAGTATAATGAAGGCGCCCAGCTTAGGAACATAAAACAGAGCCAAAGAGCAGATTATATTTAATGGCACGAATCCCAAGGATCTGCAGGTGGTACGGCCCAGGTACAGGGGCGATTTTCACTTATAAAATCTGACAATGCTTCAAAAAATCTAAAACCTTGCTCAAAGAGGCGCCTATTCTAGAACAATGAGTTTATGCAATACCCATAAGACATATTTTTGTATTTTTAGATTTATCAATAAAACAACGAATCTGCTAAGTCTAATATGCTGAAAACAGAACTTCTAATATGCTCAAACTGATCCTAAATGGATGACTGCGGATTACAATGCAATAATTCCAAGAACTCACACTAGGCTAACAATCATCACTAGTCGTTGTCTTACAAACGAGAAGAGATGCCCAATGGTTAGGAGGTCTTCATCCCTCGAAGTGATCCAGATTCAATCCGGCAGCATAACGGTGTATTTTCCAAGATGATCCAAATGATGCACAAGACTCCCTTTTTATAATCTTCGCTTGACTTCACGAAACCCTAGAATCTGATTTTAGGTCAAAATCCCCTTTCCTCAATGATGGCGTACTTTTGCCTTCAAGCTCTTGATTTAATATTTCATTTAAATATTCAACTTTGAAATATGCGCCAAACATAATCTTGCTTTGACTTAGGGAATATTAAAATGTTCTTTAATGAGGGCGCCACCCTCAATGACCACCTTTTTAAAACGACATTAAGTCATTAAGCCTAAGCCAAGGGTCAACATTAAAATATAACATTTTAACGTGACTATTTTTAATTTAAATGACTTAACTCATTTCTCTGCAAATGCCCTGAAGCCAATACTGATGAAGTCAACTGATCAATCTGAACCCGGAAGTCAACCAACCTGAGCTCATCCGAAAACTGCCAAAAATAGAATTTACTAAAAATAGTAAATTCCAAAAAGTACTCTGAATGCTGAGACGAGCATATCACTGCGAAGCCCTCTGAAAACCCAGAAGGAATCCGCCATTAAAACTATCATCTCTGAGCAAAGACCTCCTCAAAATTAGGAAACCCTAATTTTAACTTCCGACAGCCTCCGGGTTCCCAAGGAAAGGCTAGCGGTCACTAAAAAGTCCGGCTTGAAAGGGACATTACACATAGAGATACAAAGAAGACAAAGAAGACTTGTTACAAAGAGACTACAATCCCAATGCAACAAATAATTCTACCAGTCACTTGATCAACTTGCATGAATGATAGAGTTTGCCTTCTGCTCATTGCATCCAAAAACTTAGCATTAAGCTTCACACTGATCTCCCACACTCTCAACACACACTCTTACTAAATAGAATCAATGTCACAAAAAAATGCACTTTCTCTTTTCTCTTATTGTGCTTCTTCTTCACTCTTGTATATTTTCCATTACTAACTCATCTTGTATTTATACCATCGTCAACTTTGAAACATATCCAAATTTGGCTATCCAAATCCAAATTCAGATTAGGTTAGTGCCAAAACATCCTAGGGAGGAATTAGAATGATGGCGACCCAAACACATGCTTCATCATTCTCAAAATTAGTATTTCACACAAGGTCGGCCACACTAGTGTAAAACACATAGAACCATTAAGCAAAAACTTTCCAAATGTTGAAATTAACTTCAATATAATCAAGGCAACTCAACTTTAGAACCATACATCATAAGACTTCATGAAAGAGAAATCCGAACCAACACCATTTCTCTTAGACCTCAATCAGAATCAAAGAGAACCACAGTTCACTACTAGTGAGCACAACTTGCACTGTACCATGAACAACAACCAAGAATATGAATATATCACCTTCTCACAACCATGAACAACATATTTGAACTGCACAACCACATGAGCAAATCTGGACTAAAAATTAGAGCAACCACAAAACACCTACAACATATCTTTATTACATTTTTCTCAATATCCTCGACATATACAACAACTAGTTGACTGGTTGACATCAATGACAACACCTTCAATCTTTCCATTCTTGCAACAAAAATGATTTATTTCCATGACATATAGTAGGGAGAATTGTCTTGTTCATCCAAATTTTGATCTTTTATCTTCATTTCCTTAGATTTGTAGCTCCTAGGAATGTGGATTGTCATTGCAAACATGCAAGCTAAGATTTCCCATTAAGAATAATAGTTACTACCAAAAAAATATATCTTTTCAATGAGAAATAAATATAACCAACATCTTAAAATATTGAAGCCTTAGGGAGAGTAAATAATTGAGGCTAGGAAAAGATCAATATATATTATGGCCCTTTTAATACTCACATCTATTCCATCCTATTTATACCTACATTATCCTTATCTAGCATTTGGGGGTATCTTATATTGCCATTTATCTTCATTGGGGATAACATTCAAGGAAACTTTCCTTTCCCCTCTTACACATGCTCTCATGGTTAACTCCTACTTATGTTTTTATATGGTTATCATATTATGATATTCTCTTTTACTATGATTACATGCCTTATTATTCCTATATATTTTTCTCTTTTTCACTAATTTTCCTTTCATCCTTTATATGCAACCAATTGGAGGGAGAACATATATGTCACTAATGTTCCTTCTTGTGAGTTATATTTTGTAGTGTCAAATTTACTATGATTTCTAGGGAATCTTTATTAATCTATTCACATTTTCACAATCTTTAACATAGTAGGAGTGTCTATCACTTTTTTGTAGCATGTAGAATCACTTACTCTTCTATTCTTTACTTTTACAATATCTAATGATAGTTTCTTTTCAAGAAAGTTGTGGTTAGTGCTTATTTTATGTTGTTTGATAGATGCTAATAATTTAATGATATTTTATGTGTTGTAGCTTTTTGATGGAGGGCTCATTTTTAGAAGAATTCAAGAATGATCTATTAATTTACACAAATATGTCACTTGAGTGCTTGTAAATATTTAATTTACATGTTAACTATTTTTTCACTTCATCATGCATTTTCCTAGTAGTTATAAACATCAAAACAGGGGCAATTTTCTAATAGAAAAAATTACATACCTATACCCTTCTCCCTTATGTTTTAGGCTTTCTTTGATTAGAGTGTCATAAATGTAATAATTAAATTGAAAGTGACATATTCTTGCATGAATTTGGATAACGACATCACCATATTCAAATCTTCTATTCATTATTTCCTACAGATTTGATGTTGATTCTAGACCCACCATTAACCATCTTGGATGAGGTATCTAGGTGTGTAGGTGTAAACATGGGCTAGATTACTTTTACACTTGGAGATCTAAAACTAGGACTTGACAATCCAGATTTAAATTTTTACATTATTGACCTCTTCATTAGCCATTGTGAGCCAACCTATGACATGTTGATGCTAAATTATGTTCTACACTATGCTTAAGGAAATTCATCCATTCAATTACGCATTGTCTTGTTGCATGCTAGGGATATCTAGAAAAAAAGGCTATGAGGCATTTGTGAGAGAATTTTACAAACATTATTAGATAGTCAAATTAGTGTAGATCCATTCACTCTTTGTTATTGTGCTCAATATTGGTTCATTGCTAGTGAATGGGTCCAACTAGGGGTATCATTGAGGGGATCATGACCATTACAATCTACCATATTTCCTAAGGTGTTTGTAAACTCTATCATTTCCTTATCACACTCAAATATTGTAAGATTGGGGAGAGAGAATTCCAACTATTATTTTTTGCTAATTCGTTCTTGTGGGTATAAATCAAATTCTACATGTAGTTCTTTTTCACTGTTGCAAGTTTAATTTAGTTTATTTTTACACTTGTAGATTTGATCTAGCAAAATTCTAAGAATGGCCCAATTCAAATTTGATTGTTCTACTTCCATCTAATCTACAAGAATTTGGTTTCATACAACAATTCTTAAGTTATAATTAAAATGGTAGACAACTAACCATCAAAATTTGATATCACTTACATATTTTCATATCTATTTATTTTAAATTTTCTAAATTCTAATACATATTGTACCAAAACTCTAAATTAAATTAGATTACTTATATTCATGAAACCAAATTTTATTAAATAAAATATATCTATTTTTAACAAAACACAAAGAATAACTTATGGACTACGAAATGAGTCCTTGATAGGTATCTTGAAGACCTATTGCATTTTCTACGTTTTTTTTTCCAAAATCACTGTTCCAAACGAGTTTGACAATTAGTTACCCGTACAAAACGAAGATCTAGAGTTTAGGTTTGAAATACACCACGCAAAAGATGCTCTTGTGCACGCAAATCCAGACTTTGAACGAGAAAGCCTACTAGAGTATACATCCAAGTCAATGTCAAATCACCTAAAACAACTGCGATACGAACCAAACATTTCAAACCTGCCACCAACCAGATTGGCGTACTATCTGAAGATAACAAAGAGTTTCCATTATTATTAATATAATTTAGAGTGATCATTAACAGCATACGTCCGTAGCGAAAGACCCGCTCAAAAACTTTCAGGTTTTTGGCCTATTGGAAAAGTTATTCTCGTGGAAAAAGGGTCTTTGAAATCTAAATCAAAATAGTTTTGAAAACACAACAAAAATATAAATTTGCACTTTCTAGTATATTCTGGTTGAGGCCAATTTTCAAGAAAGAATTAGTATTATATAAACAAAAACAGAGAGAATTAGTATTAAACTCGAATTCAAAAATATAAAAGTGGACAAGATTCTTTCCGACACATTTTGCATTATAGAAGGCACCGTTCAATGGCACAGCACAGCAATTATTAGCCTTTCCAGCGCTGGCATTGAACAACTTCAATAAAATATATGTTTTCCTTTGTAGGAAAAAGCCAAACTTAATATTCGAAGAAAGACAGGTGCTGCTGAAACCAGGTGTGAGAGCCGGTAGAGATTTTTCATTAGGTTGCATGATTTTCTCTTGTGCTCGAATAGAATGAATGGGATTTTAGTCTCGAGATTCCCATTCATAGTTGACTATCTTTATCTATAAAGAACAAATTGCAGAGGCCGGATTAGTTCATCAGAACAGAAAACAGCGCTGATCTTGGCTTTCTGTGTACCTTCCTCTCAGGCAAATTGGACTTTTGGGTTCAAAACAATGGAGGTTTGAATCCAAAACGGTATGCAGTGCCCCTATTTGAGGCGCCTGACATGGGTGGATATGAAGGTCAAAAGTTAGGTGTTACCGAGATCTTCATTTGCTGCAACAGGAGAGTAGATGTTCAAATAGTGACCAAATTGGCTTCTGAATTCAAGAAGATAGACTCTGTTTAATAGAGTTCAAATCCTTTGAAAATTGGGTGGCATTTGATTTTTCTTGTTTACATAGCAGAATTTTATAAACGCTGAGATATTCTCATCCAAACTGAATTCAATCAAAGTAGAATCTAGTTTGCTCGGCTCCTGCCCTGTTTGAGTGGTCTGTCAGAATGGGAAGCTGCGAAGGAAGAGGACCAGTACGACAATACATTCGTTCTATGGTTCCTCGTCTTCGTTGGACTCCTCATCTCCATCGCTCTTTTGTGAATGCAGTAGAACACCTTGGAGGACGAGATAGTAAGTTTTTGTTAACATGCATTTCGCAATGATTTTGAAATCCTGGAGTTTACCTACACAAATTTATAAAGTATATAACTTAATCTTTCATTCATTAGTTCTTGCTTTCATTTTTTTGCTCTGATCGTTTTATATACCATTGGAGATGTGTATCATAGTGCATGTCATATGATTGAATTCTTAAAAACATTTTTTTGTTATTAAGTGGGTAACATTAGAAAGTTTTCTCTTTTTCTTTTTTGCAGAGGCAACTCCAAAGCTAATTCTTGAGATGATGAATGTCAAGGGGCTTCAAATATCCCATGTTAAAAGCCACCTTCAGGTCAGTTTTCATCTATGTAACAATAATCTTTCTTTCCTTTTTCTTTAAAGTTGTGCAGAGGACACAGCTTTTAGTTGTAATAGCAAAAACTCTATTAACATAAGTCTTCTTTCCAATTTGATCCAGATGTATCGATCTAGCAAGAAGGATGAAGAAAACTATGGTAAGTAACTACTCCTGGCTCTTTAGTCAATAAAAAGTGAATCCTTTCTTTCTGAATTCTGATATCAATTAACCATCTTAGGAATATAAATTCAATCTTTGTGGGGGGTGTAACTCATTGCAGAGCCAGTCTATAGAAGTCTTCCAAAGCAGCAAATAAGGAATTTCAAAGATCAATATCTTATAAACAACTGTGGTTATCAACGTTCACCGAAAAGGTAATCATTTGCCATGTTTTTCTTGATCTTTCACTAATGATTTTTAGGGTTTATTTTTAGATTTGATTATGTAAATTTTTTATTATATACTAAAGTGTTAAACCGCTTTACCCAAATGCATTAGGAATCTTTCGGAACTAGTTAGGAATTTTTTTATTGTTTAGGTCATATATGTCATCTTCTTCACATTCAACTGCCATTTTTACAGGTCATGGACTGAAGCATCCGAAGCATATGACATGGCGGGTGAAATAGCTACGAGTCCAGAAGAAAGTACTTCATTAGAACACCATGCAAGAATCAACAGAAATTATGTAGAATGTATACAAAATGAAAAGGAAGGAGACAGTTCAGTTTTGACCCATTGTGATATTCCTCTGTTTAAAGACCATGCAGAAAATGAAATGATTGAGATTATAAGAAATGCATTACGAAAGAAGAGAAAAACCTCCATGTTTTCAGACCAATATATAACTGCAGGATACCCTATTACAACTGATTTTTACAACCAAGGAAATTTGAACTCCACATCTTCACAGACAAATTGGAAGGTGAGATTTGAAGTCTATTCGTAGTTTCTAATTATAATCATATTCCTTGAAGTTTGGTATATTATATACTTTCTTAACAAAAAAGTATTTGAAATGGGTTCTTGTTATTCAAGGCTTTTAGATTTATTATAGCAGTCTCTCCCTTTGATACATATACAAAACAAAAGTCTCGCCTTCCAGAACATAATAATTCAACTGACAGATTCGCTTCAATTTGTTGTTAATCTTTGACAGGCCAGTAAGGTTGAGAATTTGGTTCATTTATTGGTATCAAATGAACAGTGTGAACAAAGGAAGATGCAACCACCATTGATGAGGAGGGTCCCTTCAAAATTATCATTGGTAGAAAGTCTAAGTCAAGAAAGTGGAAAGGCAGCTACATCTGAAGAGAGTACAAAACAATGTGATCGGATTGACAATAATTTAACTTTTAGAATTGAGACCGAGACGATGAATACATGTCCAATGAATTTTGGTGGGCCAATTCATGATGGCTTTGAAGCAGAGAATGATATAAACTTGGATTTGACAATGTCAATTTCGGCGGATTATATGAAATAATAGAAAATATTGTTTTTCTGATCGCTGCTAAGAATAATAATCTAAGCTTTTTCCGCAATGTTATTATTTTTGTAAAAAGTTTTACCCATTGATTATCTATTTTTTGTGAAAACGAAATGTTGGGCCTTCAAAGGTTCCATTTTTGGGGGCATGTAAAGCCAAAGAGATATGTGATCAAGCTGTGTGAATCCAAAAACCTTGTATGACTAACAAAGAGGTCTTCATCTTCGGTTTTGATGTTGTCGTTTAAAAGAGGTGGAGATTTTAGGACTATTAATAAGTTTCAACGTACATTTTTATTAAAAGGAACAAAAGGATCACTAAAATCAATTTCTTTTCTTTTAAGTATTGCTTTAACATTTTCAAATGTACTATTAGTTTTAAATTTTATTTTATAGACTCTTTTAGCAAAATTAAGAATTATTCTTTTCAGAAGTTTGTTATTTTATTTTAATTTGAAAATATTTATGAAATTATGAGTATTTTGTGTTGTTGTGGGTTTGTGAGATCTTGAGGGATATAGAGATGTAGGACCAAGTCCAAGAGTGTTCGTGAGGTCTATGCAAGAATATATTAGCTTAATGTAGTTTTAGTGGGAAGTGGAGTGGCAAAGGTATTAAGGACAATGGTGTGCAAAAGTGTAAGGTTCATCTAGAATCTTCCTTGCTACAAGCCTTAGCTTTGAGAGTTCATGGGGATTAGAAGGAGCTAATGACCATAGACCATTTTACAAGTTCAATACCACAAAAACAAAAAGACCCAAAATTTATACAAACTATTAAAATTAAATAATTTCTTATCCAATTTAACACCTTTGCATCAACCCATCACATAATGACATGTGTTAAAACACCTTAACTCTAGATCTAGGGTGAAAACCTAAAGGGGCATCTAGACCCTAACAACAAAACCTAGCTTTGAAATTTAGAGAAAATCTTAGTCACAATCGAGTGTAATCCAAATAGGACCTTCTTATGCACAAAGCTACTCCAAATTGGACTTCATACATGAGATTGATAAGAAAAACATGAACTACCAATCTAGAAAATAATCAAACAACAAAGACCATGTGTAGGTAATGAAGTTCCTTAAGAATTGACAAGTCTCAGACACCAAATCCAAACAACAAATAGCCACAAATTGCAAGAATTACACATGAATGGTCACATGAGTGCAAAGGATGTTCTTATAAAGATTTGTGAATAAAAGCATGAAACCAAAATGGTCACATGACATCAAAAATTCATTGAAAAACCACCCATCCATTGAACATGAGTGCATTAATTGGTAGAAAAAGGGTTTGAGACAAAAAATTGAAACATAAAAGGCATGGAGTAAAGGGACATAAGGATCTAAGACTACGTCCAAAAGTACTTAAGACTCTTGACAACCCACAGAAAGAAACCAAAGTAAACAAAGGGAAAAGTGGGGAAATAGAAGGACTTGGGATCCATGTCTCAAATTCCTCAAGGAACCTAAAAACTTGTGAATGATAGAAAAAGAAAAATTAATAAACTTTAGCCTATTCAAAGACACTATATGGTTTTTTTTAGATTTTAAACACAAAATAAAAAGAAAACATAAAATCTAAAAAGATAAAATGACCTAAAATCTACAAAGAAAAGGGAATGGAAATATAACATAAAAGAATATATATA
>VDFB02303522.1:0-18001 GCA_007258455.2 Sequoia sempervirens
TCTCAGCCAAAAAAGCAATGCAACATCCTTATTTTGATGATCTTGACAAATCTCAATTCTAATTTGAAGCCATTATAAAAGAGTGTGTGAAGCTTTGCGAGGGAATCTCAAGTTACTCATTTGAAGTTAACCTCATAATGACCACCTATGATGTAGACATTATAAGAGAATCTTGAATGTATGAGTGACATTGTAAAAGATCCGTGAGAATAGAGTGCCTAAGGCATTGTAATAAGATTTACTTGTAATGAGATTTACTAAAATAATGAAATTTGGTGTAGGGGCACCAAGGTTATTGAGCAAATTTGGTTTATAGAAATCTTAAGTTAGTTTTGTGTTTTGTGTTTTGTCAATTGAATAAGGTCATATTAGACCAATTTATAATGTAATAAGTCATGTTAGTTGGTTTTGGGGTCATTTTGGAGTTCATGTTGCATATTTGTCAAAATGATGTATAATTGCAAAAATTGAAAAGTTGTCAATGTGAAAAAAGTGCAAAAAAATGTAAACTTGAAGTGATTCTGATAGGAAGTGATTCTGATAGAAATACAGGGAGGCAATCAACTCACTTCCACAATAGAAAAGGATTCCAACCTCCTTCCTTCCCTCAAAACTCAATCTTGGCGTATTTTCAACTTTGCACCTAGTCACTCTTGTAGGTCTGCAGACCTATTTTCCCACCTTAACTCTCAAAATTCCTTAACAACCTCTGCAAGAAACCACCATTTTAGGAACCCATTTAAGCCTTCTTCAACATACATCAAACCCTCATACGACTCTTTTGGATCAACTTTCACAAAACAAGCAAGCCCCCTTTATTCTTCCTATCACACACAAACCACCATTAGGCAACATTAACTAGTTTGCCAAACTACCAATTCCTCCACTTTTAGGGTGTGATAAGCCCTCTAACATAACAAACCCCAAAACCCTCTTCTTTCACAAGTTAGGCAATGGTTTATTGAAAACCCATACTCCAAACCTTCCCACAACCAACCAAATCCTAAAACACCTTCAAAAAGGTCCGCACAAGCTTAAAAGTTCAAGAGATATCGCTGCCCCCAAAAATTTCTTCAAACCCTAGCACTAAACCACCATTTTCCACTAAAAAATGCACCATTTGACATCTAGGGCATCACCTAAAAACCCTCTATTCACCTCCCTTGCACAAAAAACTTTGCACACATGTTTTATAACCCTAACTAAGCCTTTCCATTGAGTTATAGAAGCATATAGTAGGTGGAAGGCTTAATATGACATTTTAATGCACTCAAAACCCTTAAAATAGGGTATACAGACTGACCCTCAGTAATTAGCTTCTAAAATGCACAAAATCACTTGAAATCCAACCAAACCAAAATGAAAACAGAGTTAAGTTTTCTTCCCACCTAATTCCATCGAAAAGAGAACACAATCGCTCCGAGCTATGTTCAATCGACTCGATCCCTTAAGGGTCCAAAGTGCAAAAGGGAAACAATCTTTGACGAGGTATTACATGGAAACCGTGGAGCTTACAAAATCTCTGTCTAAACCTACGAGATCAAATTGGGCCCCTCTACAATAACCTCTCTCAATTTTTGTTATCTCGAAGTGGTTTTTCCATGGTGTCCAGTTTTCACTTAATAGAAAAAGTGTCAAATGCAAGCAGTGTAAAGTTGCAAAGTGGTGCAACTTTTGTTCTGCAACTCGTGTGACCAAATAGACTGTTCCAACACGTCTGAATAGATATTTTTATGCTAGGCATGGTCCTCTTTCACACCCAAACACATGGAATCGGTTTGAGCTATGTTCAACTAGATGGATCCCTCAAGGGTCCAAAGTGCAAAATGGCTGCAAACTTCAACATGTTGTTACTCGAATACTGTGATGCTTAGAAAATTCTCGTCTAAACCTATGAGATCATGTTGGACCCCTCTACAATAACCTCTTTCATTTTTTGTTATCTCGGAGTGGTTTTCTGCATTGGTGTCCATTTTTTTCACTTGATGGAAAAAGTGTGAATGCAAGTAGTGCAAAGTGAATTGCAACTTTGGGTTCTACAACTTCGTGTGACCAAGCAATTTGTTCAAACGCATCAAATAGGTATGTTTACACTAGGAATGGTCCTCTTTCACACACCCAAACCGCGGAATCGATTCTAGCTATGTTCCTTCGTCCGATCCCTTAAGGGGTCCAAAAGTGCAAAATGGCTGCAAGCTTCAACATGTTGTTACTTGTATACCATGATGCTTAGAAACTTCTTGTTTTGATCCTCTGGTCATGTTGGGCCCTCTCTGATAACCTCTCTCGTTTTTGTTATCTGCAGTGGTTTCTGTGGTGTCGATTTTTCACTTGATGGAAAAAGTGTAAAATGCAAAGCCGATTGCAAAGTTGCAAAGTGGGTGAAACTTTTGTTACGCAGCACAAAACTGGCTGACCAAGCGGACTATTCCAACGCACTTCTAAATAGGTATTTTTATGCTGGGCAATTCCTCTTTCACACCCAGAAGCCATTAGAATGGCTCTGAGCTATGTTCAGCTCGATCAATTCCTTAAGGGTCCAAAGTGCAAAATGGTTGCAAACTTCAGCATGTTGTTACTCGGATACCCTGACACTTAAAAACTTTTCGTCTAACCCTATGGGATTTTGTTGGACCCCTCTATAATAACCTCTCGAGTTTTTGTTATCTCGGTGTGGTTTTTCCCTACATGGTGTTCAGTTTCACTTGATGAAAAAAGTGTCAAATATGGCGATTGCAAGTGGTGCAACTTTAGTTTTGCTTCGTGTGACCAAATGAAGCTGTTCCAATGGGCAGAATAGGTATTTTTACGCTAGGCATGGTCCTCTTTCACACCCAAACACATGGAATCGCTTCGAGCTACGTTCAACCAGATCGATCCCTTAAGGGTCCAAAGTGCAAAATGGATGCAAACTTCAACATGCTGTTACTCGGATACCGTGATGCTTAGAAACTTCTTGTCTAATCCTATGAGATCATGTTAGGATCCTCTACAATAACCTATCTCAATTTTTGTTATCTCAAAGTGGTTTTCCCGTGGTGTCCAATTTTCACTTGATGGAAAAAGTGTCAAATGTAAGCAGTGCAAAGTTGCAAAGTGGTGCAACTTTTGTTCTGCAACTCGTGTAACCAAACAGACTGTTCCAATGCGTTTGAATAGGTATGTTTATGCTAGGCATGGTCCTCTTTCGCACCCAAACACGCGGAATCGCTTTGAGCTACATTCAACCAGATCGATCCCTTAAGGGTCCAAAGTGCAAAATGACTACAAACTTTAACATGTTACTTGGATACTGTGATACTTAGAAACTTCTCCTCTGATATTACGAGATCATATTGGGCCCCTCTATAATAACCTCTCTCAGTTTTTATTATTTTGGAATCGTTTTCCCGTGGTGTCCAGTTCTCACTTGATGGAAAAAGTGTCAAATGCAAGCAGTGCAAAGTTGCAAAGTGGTGCAACTTTCATTCTGCAACTCGTGTGACCAAAAAAAATGTTCCAACGCATCTGAATAGGTATGTTTACGCTAGGAATGGTCCTATTTCATACCCAAACACGCGGAATTGGTATGAGCTATGTTCAACTGAATTGATCCCTTAAGGGTCCAAAGTGCAAAATGGCTACGAAATTCAGCATGCTATTACTCAAATACCATGACACTTAGAAACTTCTTGTCTGATCCTATGGGATCACGTTGGTTCCTCTACAATAACCTCTCTCATTTTTTTCTATCTTGAAGGAATTTTCCCATGGTGGCAAATTTTCACTTAGGAAAAAAGTTGTCAAATGTAAGTAGTTGAAAGTTGCAAAGTGGTGCAACTTTCGTTCTGCAGCTCGTGTGACCAAATTGACTATTCCAATGCATCTGAATAGGTATTTTTATGCTAGGAATAGTCCTCTTTCACACCCAAACATGTGGAATCGCTTCGAGCTATGTTCAACTAGATCGATCCCTTAAGGGTCCAAAGTGCAAAATGACTGCAAACTTTAGCATGTTGTTACTCAGATATTGTGATGCTTAAAAACTTCTTGTCTAATCCTATGAGATTGTACTGGGCCTCTCTACAATAACCTCTCTCAGTTTTTTCTATCTTGAAGGCATTTTCCTGTGGTGGAAAATTTTCACTTGGGGAAAAATTTGTCAAATGCAAGTAGTTGAAAGTTGCAAAGCGGTGCAACTTTTGTTCTGCAGTGATTGTGGCCAAACAGATTGTTCCAATGCATCCAAATAGGTATGTTTAAGCTAGGAAAGGTCCTCTTTTGTAGCCAAACATGCGGAATAAACTCTCGAGCTTCGTTCAGGTTAGTCCATAGGGTCCAAAGTGCAAAATGACTACAAATTTCCAGCATGTTGTTGCCTTTCGGATCACAGTGACACTTAGAAACTTCTGGAAATGCGGTTATAGAGTTTTGTTGGGCCCTCTACAATAACCTCTCGGGTTTTCTTGGAGGCATTTTCCTTGGTGGTGAATTTTCACTTGGGGAAAAAAGTTGTCAAATACAAGTAGTTGAAAGTTGCAAAGTGGTGCAACTTTTCATTTGTAACTCATGGCCAAATGAGGCTGTTCCAGCAGCGTCACGAGATAGTGCGTTTACGCTTCTCGTAGGGTCCTCTTCACACCCAAACACAGTCACTTGAGGCTACATTCCAGCAGATCAATCCCTTAAGGGTCCAAAGTGCAAAAGGGAAGCAATCTTTGATGGGCTATTACTCAAAATCATGGCAGCTTACAAAATCTTCGTTTTGAGCCTATGGGATTTTTGGGCCCACTAATAACCTCTCTCAGTTTTTGTTATCTCAGAGTCATTTTTTTGTGGTGTCCAATTTTCACTTGATGGAAAAAGTGTCAAATACAAGCAATGCAAAGTTTTAAAGTGGCGCAACTTTCGTTTTGCAATTCGTGTGACCAAAAAAATTGCTCCAACATGTCCCGATAGGTACGTTTATGCTAGGCATGGTCGTCTTTCGCACCCAAATACACAGAATTGCTCCGAGCTATATTCAACCGTCTTGATCCCTTATGATAGTATGCAGAACAACTGAAAAGAGAAATATACACACGATAGTTGAGAAGTCTGAGTTTTCCACACAAAAAGCGTATGATCATTGGAAACTTGAAGTTAGTGGTTGTTGAAGAGTTTGAAGGAGAATAACAATCAAATATCTCTATTTCTTTGTTAATTTTTGTGCATTTTCTTCATTTCCAGCCTATGTACAGGTTCGTACAGCAGGAGTTTTCTCTAAGATGATCTGAATCTGTTATAGAATGGTTTTAGCTTTGATTAGAATCCATTCTTGTGGAATTCTATTAAGTTCCAAGCAACTTAGAAGTAGATTTTTGAAACAGGTCTGAACTTGCTCATACAAGGGTTTGAGTGTAATATGTTGAAATAGGCCATTCCACCTACTGTTTAGGCTGTGTCTCAATGGAATTGGCCTGATGTAAGTAGGAATAAGAAAATAGCATTGGTAAAGGCATTGGAAGAGATTACTAATGTTGCCCTTATTGAAAATTCAGAATTTAGGCCTTAAAAGCAAGGCTAGAAAAGGTGAAAAGAAGAAATTGCTTGAGAATAAGTTAGAATAGGTTGGAAATAGAGTGAGGTTAGGGAGTTTGATGTGTTCAAAAGGTTTTCAAGCATAGGGGAGGTCAAAAGTATGTTATGGTATGTTGCCCTAGTTGGGAAAAGAGGGGTTTTCAATGAAAAAGAGAGATTTGAGGGAGTAAAAGTGGGTAAAGTCAGGGGACAACATAATTTGGTGGTAAAGTCAGGGGGAAGCATGAATTAGGATTAGAATATCACATAACATCATACAAACAACAAAACCACCATAAAATTGAATGTCATTTAAAACATGCATGATAAATATTCATCATTGAAACTTGAATTGTGGTAGCTTGATATACACTGTCTATTGATGCCAGGGTTCAATTTGTATGATTTTGAAAAAAGAAGCCAACTGAGTAGAGTTATCAACATTCTTTAGAAATCATAAGAATTTGTTTAGTACACTAGCCATTTTGATGTCTTCTTGTAGTCTCAAACATTATTTTGTATCATTGTTACATTGGCCTTGAGAGTGGTAGCTTAATATAGCTCCACAATACAAAATCTGGTTTACTTGTGTAGTTTAATAGTGACATAGGCAGATTTTTCTTTGAAAGAACCAAAGGGTGACTGCACAATTGAAGTGTATAAACACATATCTTTTTGTAATATCAATGATACTTTTTGAAATCTTTTTATGAATCATTTCATGGAATACCAATTGAAAACGTGTTTTTTGCTTTTACATAAAGTTGTTTAGCATCAATCAATTAATATTCAAGACAAACCATGAAGAACAACAATGATCAATGCTAGGGTTAACCAATTAATAAGTATACACATGAATAAGTCAAGCATGTACATGTGAATAGGGGAAGCACAAGTACTCAAAAAGACATACGCCTTGAAGTATACACACGAATACATGTAGTATATACAAATTAATACAAAGTATATGCACGAATACAAGGTATACACATGAAAACACATAAGTCACAAAGTATACATTGGAACACACGTAAGTCATAAAGTATACACGTAAGTTGTAAAGTATACACTTGAATACACATAACTCATATCTATTGAGCCATGAATTTATAATGCAAATATGGACACCATCGATAAAAAATATTTGTATTAACCAAATAGCCATGTACGCATACATCAATATATGTCGATATAAGTATAAAATATAGTTACAAAATAGCCATATGGAAGCTACGAGAATGCCATATAGGCATACAATTACCAAATATATCCAATACAAAATATGTACAAAACTGCCATGGAGGCATACAACAAAGGGCTCTGGAATCCAAAGTCATTGCTCTCCATGCTCTTGAAATAAATTTTTTCCCTTTGCTTGTCGATCAAATGTCAATACATCTATCACTCCTTTATGCTATGCTTGAGGAGTGCTCCTGCTACTCCTAGTGTTTAGTTCTTGGTGAAGTTTTAACCCGTTACAATAAGAAGTAAGGAACATTAATATATAAAACTACATTATAAAATATATATTTAACAAAATAATCACTTATCATGCATCTCATGATCACTCTCCCGCAGTATTCACAGCCATGTTGAAGTGCCAAAATACTGTATAAACCATCCAAATAGAAATTAAACTCTGAATCAATAATGGTTTGATTTTTCACTAGCTAACATGGGTTGGATCATCATCTAGCTGAAAAAACACCGATCTCCATTGCCCTCATCACTTTTGGAGGTGTTTTCTCTTGCAACATCTAAAAATAAAACAACAAATTATTCAATCACAAAAACTACAATAGTGATCCACGTAATGACTTATAATGTATGAGATAATGAACAAAATTTTGAGTACTTATTAAACTATATATTTCGACTATCATGCTTACTATTTTCCCTATCCATATCTTGTTTTAGAAGCACATGTTTTGGGCTTTTTACCCATAGCAGCAAGCCTTGAACCGTTTGGTAAATGATTTGCGTAGACATGTATAATAACTGTGAATTGGCATAGAGAGGCGATTGAATTGTTTGAACCAAATGCCTCAAAAATAAATGGTGGTCGATGGTGATGGAATGCCATTACAAAAAAATGCACATCATGGCATTCCATCACCATAAGATTGCATTTCTTTTAGACATTTTTTCAAACAGTTCATTTCCTTCTCTATGGTATTATTGCTTACTATTATGCTTTGATAGAAATTTTTCCAAGCATCCATGGTTTGTTGGAAAGCCCCTATTTTAGGATTTTAGCCATAACAACAAGGAAGTGAGTAGTTTGATAAAATTCTTTGGTACACATGTATGGAAAATGTGGTATCATAGAAAAGGTGGTGAGCTATTTGAAGAAATTCCTTGAAGAAATTTCATCTCATGGTGATGGAATGGCATTCCATCACCATGAGACCACATTTCTTCAAGGCATTTTTTCAACCTACTAATTGCCTTGTCTATGCTATTGCTTACGATTATGCTTTGATAGATTTTTTCCAAGCATCCATAGTTTGTTGGAAATAACCTTTTTTAAGATTTTAGCCATAGTAGTGAGGAAATGAGTTGTTTGATAAAATGTTTTGGTAGACATGTATGGAAAATGTGGTAGCATAGTAAAGGCGGTGAGCTGTTTGAAAAAGTGGTGCAAGTGCACCTTTACAAGAGGATGCCTCCATGAGGAAAATTTAGGATTTTGAGGTTGTATAGGTATTTTCATGATGTCATAAGGCTTAAATAGCCATTTTTGAGTTTGTAATGGTCTTTGGTAGTCATTTTAGGCATAAATTGTAAAGTTGCAGAATCTTAACAAAAGTTGTCAATCAATGTTGTAAAAATGCAAAAAAGGTGCCAAGTGGAGGAATATGAAGAGTCAAGGTAGTTGTAGAGGAAATATTAGGAACTTAGGAAGTTGAAATGATTGGGAAAGTGTTTAAAATATGTGGTTCATTTTTGTTAGCTGTTGTTGAAGCATTTTGAAGGAGAAAAATAATAAAATATCACTGTTATATTGCTATTTTATGTGTTTTCCTCCATCATCTTCCAGTGTACGGTTCTGTGTAGGTGGTAGTGCATCTCTAATGTGTGTGAATTCAAGGAGTTAGGTGTTGGAATCAATTTAAAACTAATTTGAGTGTTTGATATTGAGTTTCAAGCTTTTGGTGGCTTGATTTCTCTAGGCGGTCATAAAACAGGGGCTAAGGGTTTGATTGCCCAAATGAACTAAAAAATCCATTCCACCTTTTTGTAGCAACTGTTTCTTGGTGGAATGGACCAGTTTGAAGTAGGATTAGGTTTAGAAGGTAAGGAATTGGTTTTGTGAAGTTTTTGTGTGAGTTCTCCTCGCTACCCTAGTGAAAAACCAGTTTTGGTGTCTTTTACACAAGGCTAGAGTGAGTAAAAAGAGGACATGGGTTTAAAAGTGGATAGAATCCCCTAAAAACTATGAGAGAAGGTGAATTTGAGGGTGTCTAGAAGATCTGATAGGTTGTAAGTGTTCATAGAAGTGAATAAGTGAGAAACCCTAGGTGAAAGAGGGTGAAAACTAGTGAAAAAGAGTGATTTTGTGAAGGAAGTGTATGTAGAACTTTGGGGAAACACTATTTGAGGATGGAATGATCATGTATAGGCATAAATAAGCTTGATTTAAGTGATTATAATCTTGTGAGAGGTCAGGGCATAATATTTTCAATAATCCCTAATTGATTGCAAGGAAAGTGAGGGTTTTATGAAAAGGGGTCTGAATGAGTGAGAGGAGACCTGAAAGTTGAATAATATGAGGTTTTCTTGGCTATCTTTTGAATTTTTGGAGGTTTCAAGTGTTGGTTGTATGTTTGGAGAGGTGTCTCTTTGAAAAAGAGGCCTAATTTTGGCCTAATTCAACGTTAAAAGCTAGATTTGGGACAATTGCTCCAAAAGAGTTGCAAGTGAGTTTCAGATATGTGAGAGTAGGCCATAATGGGTGCCTAGTTTGGAGCATAGACAAGGAAGTGAACTATTTGAAAAGATTCCTTAGTAAAATGTGGTCTCATGGAATGCCATGATAATCAAATGCAATTGGAAGTTGCTCCTAGACTTATTACTTATGCTATGTGAAGTAATTACATCACTACTTATGTTGAATTTCTAAACAACTATATTGTAGTTGAAATTTTTTCATCTATCAACATCTAGTTATTAGTTATGGAATGTGAAGTAATGCTTTGAGTTTGAATGATGTGCAATGCAACGTAATCAATGATATGAATATAAACTACACAAATCTAGTAAAATTACCAATTCATTAGTTAAACTCTTTGTTCTATTACATGAAGGTTTGACTAAATCCATTAACAGGCGTTCCTAAGAGCCTCAATATTAGCCTATTCAACATCTAAAATCAGATATTAGAATACCATTCATATAACAATGCTATTAACATATAATAGATTTATAATTGTTTACTAGTTACATACCTCAATAATAGATGTGGTGGAGTAATATAAGTAGGTGTGTAGGGCGATTATTGTCAATATCAGCACTATGACCACCAAGAGTTTATTAAAATCATAAAAACTAAATTAGTTAATCTTTCATTTCAAAGGAAATCAAATTTAATAAATTAAATTCAATGAACATGCTAGCAGTATCCCAGTGCCCATGCGGCGTGCATGGTACAATCTACCCTCTCCATCTCCATAGTTGTAGGCCAGGATCCTGGCGCCCAACAACCTCACAGTGTCGGTGGGGTCATATGAACAAGTTGCCCCACAAGATTGACACACATGGGATCAAAGCCCACCTATCAAAGACTTCCCTGGATGGCATTGTACAAGAGGGCTAGCATGCTGGATGTCACTCTGTGTCAAAGAGTTGATGGCCTGCAGAGTCTCTACGCCGTCACTCTCCTTCGCGACGGAAGGGATGACAATGTGCTCATGAGGCGGCCTAGCGAGAGGTCGTCTTGCTTGTCGCGTAGGATCTGGCTGTGCACCGGGTCTATCTTGTGCTAACCCCCCACCTCTCCCCTGGAAGTTCCTCATATCAAAATAATTTGGGATTTTGTTGAAGATGAACTCAGCGTATAGTTTCCTGAAGAAATATTGCAGGACTTCACAATTGTTGCATGGTGGGTCATCAAAAACCATGTACCACCTATCCCAAAAATATTTCCTAATATCTTGGTGGTGGCACCAATGAATAGGAAACCTCTTCACATTGAGGGAGAGATTTGCATTTGACCGCGGGTCAGTGAATAATGCGCACAAATCACCTTTTGTAATTTTTAAATCTTTAACATCTTTATATGACAATTTATCTTGGTAAAAATCCCTAGCCGCCTTCCTCCTATCCTTCCAACCAGTTAATTGTTTGTTGATTGAATCTACATTTTTTAACATATCTTCCAGTGAAGTTTCCAGGGTCATTCTTTCCACAGTTGAACCGTTTGGATCATTCAACCTCCCGATTAAATCCTCAATTTGTTTTTTATTGTTCTCAATTTCACCCATTAAATTGTGTTGAGTGCCAAGAGGGTATTGAGGGATTGGTGGAGGAGGTTGTTGTTGTGGTTGAGGATTTTTTTGTTGAGGATTTTGTTCTTGCTGTGGATTTTGAGGAGGGTTTCCAGGTTGATTAACATCTCCTACAAATTCAAAAAATAAATATCAAATACAACCTAAAACTAACAAATTCAAAAAAAAAACAAACAATCCTTACCTATTTGACCTCCTCATGAGTGTGGCGGAATCCTGGCAATGAATTAGCAACCGTTGATGAATATTTTTGCAAAAAATCTCCTCCTAGAATGTGAGCACAAAGTCGGGTAGCTTTTAATTTCGCGGGGAAAGAAAGAAATGATTAGAAATAAAATAGGGATTTGGTGGTTTGCAGCGTTACCTCGCGATGCTTTCAGCGTTATGAGTTTTCATTTTTTTTTTTAAAAGTGGGGACAAAATTGCTACCCATCTTCATACACCCACCCCTATGCTTAGGCTACCATCAAAGTGCTCACCTCCTTTTGTTGAAGGGGAAATTGTTGAGATACCTTCAACACCTCCATTCTTGTGAGTTAGACCTTTTGAGATCAAAACATTTTCCTTAATTGTATATCCATTCACAATGCTACTCTAAAAATCAATCAATAACTTACCCTTTGGAAGTGCATGATTTGGTGCATCTTCCTTCATCTTGAACTCATTGTATCCAACATGAGACACCTCTTTGACTTCATCCACATTTTTCTCACATGCAGTCATTAGAAGTAAAAATATCTTCTTCTAATGAAGGTTCATTACCTTCCATTACTAATTTGAAAATTTCCAAGAGATTGGAGATTTGAAACTTGCCTCTCATGCAGCTTGTGCTTTTAGAATGAAGATTAGTGGAATAGGAGAACACCTTTCACAAATTCATGCTCACCAACAAACTACTTTGTAAATCCATTTTATATGACAATGGATCATTCTTTTCATGATTTAAAATTTCAAAATAGGTGTATTTTGGACACCACTAAAAATCATTTGAGTATTTTCTTCAATTATTTTATCTTCAACGTGCATTATTGATTTCTCATTAACTTCATAAAAAAAAATATTTTCTTGATGTGAGAGTTCACTAGAAATCATTGGAATAAATTTTTTAGCTTCAACATTTGAAGATTCTTATACCTTTGATTTTGATTCTTCTTTTTGCAAGAATACCTTAGGCTCATGTTCAATGATTTTCTCCTTGAACTCATCTTGTGGAATAATTCTCGTCAGCTCTATTTTTCTTTGAAATGGAAAGGTAGCCTTAATGTCTCCAAATTGAATTTGATAATATTCAAACAATCCAATAAGCTTTGAAATACTTATGAGCTTTGTAGACACTGAAAAATGTCCCAAATGATAACATCCACTCGAATCAGGTTTTACTAACATCATTTCCTCTTTAAATACATCCTCTTTTCACTTAATTTATTGAATTAGCGTAGCTAATTAATTAATTGCATCGTTTTCATCTATTAACCTAATTAATTGAAATCAGGTTAATTCACCCCCTTTCACACTAACACTTCATCTCATTAAATTAAATAAGTCAAAATATTTAATTTAATTCCCTAAGTCTTCTAATTTAATTAAATAACCCTAAGTTATTTAATTAAATATCATTTCATCTCTCCCCAATTCATTAAATCATTTAATTTAATGAAAAACACTTTAATTCTTCTAATCCCCTAATTGTGCAATTAAACCTTGTTTAATTAACAATTAAACTAATTTTCTTCTAAAAGGGTAATATTCCCATGGAATATCCCTTATCTTCTTTTTTGCACAATTAAAACTTTCTTTTAATTTGCAAAATACCTATATCCTCACCCATGAAAATATTCCAAAGAATATTCTCTCTCCTCCAATCATCTCACTTGACTTGTTGAACAAGCTAAACCTTTAACCTCTTGAACAAGTCACCTGGTGACCTATGTGTGCAGGTCAAAAGTGTGTTTGTTTGGAACAAATGTGAGCCCTTGATTAATTTTGTCGCCATTCTCATCCCATTGATGAGAATCCATGATCCAATACCTCTTCTTCCTTCATCTTGGCCCGTTGATTAATATTTTTGATCTCAGCCATTCATTCCTCATTTTCTCTCCTATAAATAGGTCACTATCTGGAGACAAATGAATCCATCTTTAAGAGAAAATTCATGTTGTTGAATTCACTTGTATCCATACACTCATATTTACTCCCGCACTTTTTAGCTTAATTTAGTTCATTTTTAGTTGCATAATAGCTTAAGACATCCATTAATGGCTGCATGCATCCATCTTGGATTTTGTTTATGAATTCGGTTTCCATATTTTGGCTTAGAGATTGGCTTGCTTGAATTGCATAATTAAGATCCAATTTTCATAGAATCATGTTAATTTAGCTTGCAACATGTTTAATTTATCATAAATCAAGTTTTCATCAATTTATCACAATGGTTTCATCGATTCTCTTCCATAGAATCAATTGAAACAAACTCACTAATCACAGGATTGGGAAAGGTTTGTTGTTCCACATCAACACGACACCAATTCCAAAATAGGATAAGTTTCAAAGGGGTTAGAGTAGGAATTTAGCTGTTTTCATAGTTTTTAACTTTTAGTTTCAATAAATGCTTAGTTTAACTTTCAATTTGAATGATCTTGTTTGTGATTGAGGTGTAGTGGATAAGTTATGCTTCGATTCATCATGGATCAAGTGTAATCGACCCAACTTGACAATCCTCGTCTCACATTTTGGCACTTGAAGGAGGGAAAACCATCAATTAATCAATTTTTTAGCTTAAACTCTATTCGTTTTACTTTTTTACAGATACAACAACACCCAAATCAAATAAAACGATGCATTTGAAGTGCATCACCATATAGCGACACTATCTCACTTTGAAACAACTATGCCAATTAAATGCACTATCACTGATTTAAATCTAGTGACACTGATTTAATATGGAGGTATTGAAAACTTCAAACAGAGATGCCCCCAAATCCATTAGAGCGCCAACCAATAAAATCCTGATGCTATCGTGCTCTCTATTTTTGTTGCAGAGCAATGCCCATTTTCACTTGAGCAATGCCCAAACTTCAAATCGTGATGCTATCATGTGCAACAATTCCCAACTAGGGTAAGAAGTTTTATGATCTTTTTTTCGACATGTGCTTTGATTTTCTTGATTTGTCAGATCACTTATGCACTTCTAACTGTGTACTAGTTGTTAGACTAACAAGGTTTTGTAGGTTGAACGACATGGAGCTAAAGTGAAGAAAGCCTTTCATATCTTAAAATTTTGTGATTGTAACAAGCATTTGATGCTTTGGGGCAATTATAACCCAACTTTTATGCTTTCTACTTTCTACTTTAGGACATGCACTAAATTTCCATTGGGTTTAAAATGAACGCTCAAACGGGATTAAAATTGAACCCTCATCTCATTATTGTTTTTTGGGTTTAAAATTGAACAAGACAACTTCATATTTCATTTGGTGCTTAAAACGAACTCATCACTGCTTTGAGGGGTTAAAATTTACAACTGTTTGTTATGTTTTGTGATTTACAACATTGTTATTGGATGCGTATGGAGTTCTCTCACGCCATTTGGTGACCTTGAGAAACAGAAACATTCTGTAACACTTTGCAAAATCACCTACACCTTTCAATTTGGATTAAAACTAAACCCCCTTGTGAGTGTGAGAAAAAGGCATAGCATTTGTTCTCTCTTTGTTCATACAAATGAAGATGATCAAACTATGGATGTAATTCCTCGCTATTGTTTATCTTTAGAAGGCCTGCCTCCCCGCTTTGAAAGGAGGGAACGAACCAAGCGGTAATGAGCTAAAGTGATGTAGTGAAAAGGATTCAAACTCACTTCCATGGAGACATATTCCACAACAATGGGTTTCACTCAACTCACCCTTCTAGGAAATCATCCTTGTAGACAACTTTCATTCACTTGGCACTTATAAATTCTCAATCTCACAAACCAAAACAAGAGCACTCACCATCTTCAACCTCCTTAGGAACTCTATATTCCCTCAAACAACTCATTATCAGGGCTTCATGCAACAACCAATGGCTATTTCTCATCAACTTCCTAGAACACTAATAGGTCTCCAAATAGGATTGTCAAAGATTTACTCTCAAGACATGCATTGTAACCCAAAAGTAAACACACATTTGAGTACCTTTATTGATCTCCTAAAACATAACAAAAATGTAGATATCTTTGTTTTGTAACAAAACCACTAAATAATGACCGTCCCTTGTCCTTTAGGCCTATTTAGGCTCCCTGAAACAATTCAAAATTGTCAACTTGGACACCATTTGGGACACACTATCCTTCATCACTATTTTACAGAATTTCATGACACTCACACAAATGACCTTCAAGAGTTTTCAGACCATACAACATGGAGTACTACAAATCTTACCAAACACGGTTTTCCTTCAATAGTTAACTTTGTCATAACAAGGTAGTAGTCTAGTTAGAATCATCACCTTTAGTTTCATCGAATCCCAAATTTGAAGAAGGTTCACAACATTTCTTAACATAAAATTCAATAATTTGCACAGTTTATGGTCACAAGATTCTACAAATAAGCATTCAAACCCTTACTTAACCTTATTTACCAGTCTGCCATAGTAGAACACAATCATGAAAAATTTAATGAATTTATACTCCAATCTTGATTAGTTAGACAAAAAAAAAAGTAAAAAGCCCCCATGACACCTTGACACAGTCTTCAAACATTTCCACTTATGAAGGATGTTAAATTCAATAACAAAACAACAAAACCCTTTGTTTATTCTACTGTACCAGCTTGAACATACATAAATACAGTACTAGGGCATCATAGAAACATGAGAAAACTTCATCATTAAATTCTGAAAACTTGGATTCAGAAAGTGGGTATAATAAAGAACCATTTCACCAAGTATTAGAAAATTCCACTGGTCCAAACAAGAAATACACCATTTCATTTGTTCCCTGTTACCCTAAACAAGGGTTTTGACCCATTTTCACAAAACTGACAATATATTGCTCAAATCTTAATGGAATTGAATGAAACCAAAACCAAAATCTTGATACTTCATACACCTACCAACTAAAATGCACATTGAATCAAGAAATAGATGGTACAGGCCATACAGTGCTCTCTAATAGAGATTTACCAGTAAAATACAAAATTTTATATGCAAAATAGGGGCTTTTCTTATTGATCTTCATTGTGTACAAAAATCCAACCTCTTCCATGAGGTTATCCACCTTTTTAAACACCATCTAACCAACTAAAATTCCTATAACTATCCCTTGATTTCCCATAACCGTTGGGCCTCTTCAAACTTACATATTTTGCACTTTCAATATAACAACTTTTTACAAAACATGCAATTTTTGCATTTTTGAATCCAAAGACCCTCCAATCAATTTAAATGCTATTAGATAGTCCCAATGGACCATAAAACATCTAAATCCCTTGAACCCTATTACAAATTTTACAATTGACTCTTCATGTGCCACTTAACAACATTTGGCAATTTTGCATTACAAGTTTGCATTATTTTGCAACTTTCTACATCTTTTGCACAATTTGACTCAAATGACTCCAAAGCACTAAAAATGGCCTTGAAATGGCCTTATTACCTTCAAAATACTCAAAACCTACAAAAAATAAAACTAAAACTCCTCATTGCATGACTTACTCTAGGTGCTCCTGCACCATAAAGCCAAGCTCTTCCAAACTACAATATAAATGTGTGGTTGCAATGAAAATTGTGATCAATGGGAAGCGGTACATGATAGCTCTCCCCCAATATATTTATGATGTGTAAAGCCCTTGTTCTAAGGGTTGGGAGACCTCTTGATGGAGTTGATCATTACACCCCCTAAATTGGAAGCCCTTACTACAAACCCTTGTTTAGAAGCCAAAAATCCTTAATATTTGTTGGTGCAAGAATGGTCATTTTGAAGTCACCCCACAATTTTACTATTCAATTTTTGAAATAGAAAAAATCCTTTTGATCTCTAGATTTTAAGGAATTTGAGATTTGGTGGTCCCGAGAAGTGTGTGCCGTGGAGGGGAGCCAGTGTCGCCAAATCTCT
This sequence comes from Sequoia sempervirens, assembly GCA_007258455.2. Taxonomy (NCBI): domain Eukaryota; kingdom Viridiplantae; phylum Streptophyta; class Pinopsida; order Cupressales; family Cupressaceae; genus Sequoia; species Sequoia sempervirens. The sequence continues at coordinate 17,137 of VDFB02303522.1, forward strand.
AATTGTTAGCATTGTTTAGTGTTTGGAGAAATCCAAGTGGGGACTCACAAAATATAACCATTTCAAACCTAGGGTTGTAATGATTGTGAGTTAGTTTAATATTTTGCTTGGTTCCAAAACAATGCAAAAACAAACAGTCACTATCTTCCTCAAAATTTCAAATACTTTGGCCTAAATATGGATACCTCTTGAAAAAAGCCTTGATATTGCTGCTTGTCCTAAGGATTCTATCCTTAGAGATTTCTAAATATCTTGACTTATATCAAAATCCACATTTTCCAAAGACAACATAGGCAATTATGACTTTAACGTCATGATTCTCACAAAATGGAAATTGTGAAAGTTATCGTATTTTTGACATAAACATTTAGTTTGAAAACTTAATCCATACAAGTGATTGTGGTAAAATAAACTCATTAAGCAAGATAAATTGATAAATGAACCAGACATGACTATTTGGAGGCCAATTTATCCCATTGAACAACCCGATCTTCCAGGTGCTATAATTCAACCAAACTTTGAACTCATTAACGAAGAATAAACCAGTCTCATTAGCAATTTGAGAAGCTTCATTTTTGAAACAAAAGAAAAAAATACCCAGTGGAGAAATGCGACAACCATTTTAGACGATGAAGAGGAACAAGTTGATATTGAGGCTAGAAGGCCCACACTACCACCACCCGCATGACAATAAATATCTTCCTTTCTTCCATAAACTTGAACTATTTCTACACGATCTCACATAAAGTTAGGATCCTAAAGTAAGGTCTGCAAGTCATCATTTTAGACTTAGGAATCTCAGTCTAAAAGCTATCAAGAAACATCTTTTAACACTTCATAAGAATAGCGACAAGTTGGTAGAAAA
>VDFB02303523.1:0-24478 GCA_007258455.2 Sequoia sempervirens
TCAATGTTGTAAAAATGCAAAAAAGGTGCCAAGTGGAGGAATATGAAGAGTCAAGGTAGTTGTAGAGGAAATATTGGGAACTTAGGAAGTTGAAATGATTGGGAAAGTGTTTAAAATATGTGGTTCATTTTTGTTAGCTGTTGTTGAAGCATTTTGAAGGAGAAAAATAATAAAATATCACTGTTATATTGCTATTTTATGTGTTTTCCTCCATCATCTTCCAGTGTACGGTTCTGTGTAGGTGGTAGTGCATCTCTAATGTGTGTGAATTCAAGGAGTTAGGTGTTGGAATCAATTTAAAACTAATTTGAGTGTTTGATATTGAGTTTCAAGCTTTTGGTGGCTTGATTTCTCTAGGCGGTCATAAAACAGGGGCTAAGGGTTTGATTGCCCAAATGAACTAAAAAATCCATTCCACCTTTTTGTAGCAACTGTTTCTTGGTGGAATGGACCAGTTTGAAGTAGGAGTAGGTTTAGAAGGTAAGGAATTGGTTTTGTGAAGTTTTTGTGTGAGTTCTCCTCGCTACCCTAGTGAAAAACCAGTTTTGGTGTCTTTTACACAAGGCTAGAGTGAGTAAAAAGAGGACATGGGTTTAAAAGTGGATAGAATCCCCTAAAAACTATGAGAGAAGGTGAATTGGAGGGTGTCTAGAAGATCTGATAGGTTTTAAGTGTTCATAGAAGTGAATAAGTGAGAAACCCTAGGTGAAAGAGGGTGAAAACTAGTGAAAAAGAGTGATTTTGTGAAGGAAGTGTATGTAGAACTTTGGGGAAACACTATTTGAGGATGGAATGATCGTGTATAGGCATAAATAAGCTTGATTTAAGTGATTATAATCTTGTGAGAGGTCAGGGCATAATATTTTCAATAAGCCCTAATTGATTGCAAGGAAAGTGAGGGTTTTATGAAAAGGGGTCTGAATGAGTGAGAGGAGACCTGAAAGTTGAATAATATGAGGTTTTCTTGGCTATATTTTGACTTTTTGGAGGTTTCAAGTGTTGGTTGTATGTTTGGAGAGGTGTCTCTTTGAAAAAGAGGCCTAATTTTGGCCTAATTCAATGTTAAAAGCTAGATTTGGGACAATTGCTCCAAAAGAGTTGCAAGTGAGTTTCAGATATGTGAGAGCAGGCCATAATGGGTGCCTAGTTTGGAGCATAGACAAGGAAGTGAACTATTTGAAAAGATTCCTTAGTAAAATGTGGTCTCATGGAATGCCATGATAATCAAATGCAATTGGAAGTTGCTCCTAGACTTATTACTTATGCTATGTGAAGTAATTACATCACTACTTATGTTGAATTTCTAAACAACTATATTGTAGTTGAAATTTTTTCATCTATCAACATCTAGTTATTAGTTATGGAATGTGAAGTATTGCTGAGTTTGAATGATATTGCTTTATGCAAAAGAAAAATGTCAACAATATGAATATAAACTACACAAATCTATTAGAGTACAATTCATTAGTTAAACAACATTCTATTACCTGCATGAAGGTTTGACTAAATCCATTGGCACGAGGCGTTCCTCGAAACCTCCAATATTAGCCTATTCAACATCTAAAATCACATATTAAAATACCATTAGAGTAAAACAATGCTGTGTACTTATGTAATTTAAATTTATAATTATTTGCACTAGTTACATACCCAACCGATAGGTGTACTGCAAAAATAAGTAGATGTAGGGCTGGTGTATCCAATATCAACAGTGTGACCCTGCAAGTTTATTAAAATCATAAAACTAAATTAGTTAATCTTGCATTTCAAAATCAAAATTTAATAAATTAAATTCAATGAACATGCTAACTTTTACCTAAGTATCAATGTCATACACGTCATGCAAAATTTCATCTACCCTCTCCATCTCCATAGTTGTAGATGAATCCTGTGCAACTGCCTCTTGAGTGTCGGTGGGGTCATATGAACAAGTTTCCCTGCAAGATTGACACACATGGGATCAAAGCCCACCTATCAAATACTCCCCTAGATGGCATTGTACAAGAGGGCTGTTGGATGACACTCTCGATCAAAGAGTTGATGGCCTGCAGAGTCTCTACGCCGTCACTCTCCTTCGCGACGGAAGGGATGACAATGTGCTCATGAGGCGGCCTAGCGAGAGGTCGTCTTGCTTGTCGCGTAGGATCTGGCTGTGCACCGGGTCTATCTTGTGCTAACCCCCCACCTCTCCCCTGGAAGTTCCTCATATCAAAATAATTTGGGATTTTGTTGAAGATGAACTCAGCGTATAGTTTCCTGAAGAAATATTGCAGGACTTCACAATTGTTGCATGGTGGGTCATCAAAAACCATGTACCACCTATCCCAAAAATATTTCCTAATATCTTGGTGGTGGCACCAATGAATAGGAAACCTCTTCACATTGAGGGAGAGATTTGCATTTGACCGCGGGTCAGTGAATAATGCGCACAAATCACCTTTTGTAATTTTTAAATCTTTAACATCTTTATATGACAATTTATCTTGGTAAAAATCCCTAGCCGCCTTCCTCCTATCCTTCCAACCAGTTAATTGTTTGTTGATTGAATCTACATTTTTTAACATATCTTCCAGTGAAGTTGCCAGGGTCATTCTTTCCACAGTTGAACCGTTTGGATCATTCAACCTCCCGATTAAATCCTCAATTTATTTTTTATTGTTCTCAATTTCACCCATTAAATTTTGTTGAGTGCCAGGAGGTTATTGAGGGATTGGTGGAAGAGGTTGTTGTTGTGGTTGAAGATTTTATTGTTGAGGATTTTGTTCTTGTTGTGGATTTTGAGGAGGGTTTCCAGGTTGATTAACATCTCCTACAAATTCAAAAAATAAATATCAAATACAACCTAAAACTAACAAATTCAAAAAAAAAAAACAAAAAATCCTTACCTCTTTGACCTCCTCGTCAACGTGGTGGCATCCTGGTGATGAATCAACAATTGTTGATGAATATTTTTGCAAAAATTCTCCTCCTAGAACGTGAGCACGAAATTCTGGTGTTTTTGGCTGTAGGAAAGAAGAGAAAAATAGTCAGAAATGAAAATGAATTCGACCTCTTTTTTTTTCTTTTAACATGTCATAACGTGAGTGCGTTATAACGCGCTCGCGTTATGAGTTTTCATTTTTTTTTAAAAAGTGGGGACAAAATTGCTACCCATCTTCATACACCCACCCCTATGCTTAGGCTACCATCAAAGTGCTCACCTCCTTTTGTTGAAGGGGAAATTGTTGAGATACCTTCAACACCTCCATTCTTGTGAGTTAGACCTTTTGAGATCAAAACATTTTCCTTAATTGTATATCCATTCACAATGCTACTCTAAAAATCAATCAATAACTTACCCTTTGGAAGTGCATGATTTGGTGCATCTTCCTTCATCTTGAACTCATTGTATCCAACATGAGACACCTCTTTGACTTCATCCACATTTTTCTCACATGCAGTCATTAGAAGTAAAAATATCTTCTTCTAATGAAGGTTCATTACCTTCCATTACTAATTTGAAAATTTCCAAGAGATTGGAGATTTGAAACTTGCCTCTCATGCGGCTTGTGCTTTTAGAATGAAGATTAGTGGAATAGGAGAACACCTTTCACAAATTCATGCTCACCAACAAACTACTTTGTAAATCCATTTTATATGACAATGGATCATTCTTTTCATGATTTAAAATTTCAAAATAGGTGTATTTTGGACACCACTAAAAATCATTTGAGTATTTTCTTCAATTATTTTATCTTCAACGTGCATTATTGATTTCTCATTAACTTCATAAAAAAAAATATTTTCTTGATGTGAGAGTTCACTAGAAATCATTGGAATAAATTTTTTAGCTTCAACATTTGAAGATTCTTATACCTTTGATTTTGATTCTTCTTTTTGCAAGAATACCTTAGGCTCATGTTCAATGATTTTCTCCTTGAACTCATCTTGTGGAATAATTCTCGTCAGCTCTATTTTTCTTTGAAATGGAAAGGTAGCCTTAATGTCTCCAAATTGAATTTGATAATATTCAAACAATCCAATAAGCTTTGAAATACTTATGAGCTTTGTAGACACTGAAAAATGTCCCAAATGATAACATCCACTCGAATCAGGTTTTACTAACATCATTTCCTCTTTAAATACATCCTCTTTTCACTTAATTTATTGAATTAGCGTAGCTAATTAATTAATTGCATCGTTTTCATCTATTAACCTAATTAATTGAAATCAGGTTAATTCACCCCCTTTCACACTAACACTTCATCTCATTAAATTAAATAAGTCAAAATATTTAATTTAATTCCCTAAGTCTTCTAATTTAATTAAATAACCCTAAGTTATTTAATTAAATATCATTTCATCTCTCCCCAATTCATTAAATCATTTAATTTAATGAAAAACACTTTAATTCTTCTAATCCCCTAATTGTGCAATTAAACCTTGTTTAATTAACAATTAAACTAATTTTCTTCTAAAAGGGTAATATTCCCATGGAATATCCCTTATCTTCTTTTTTGCACAATTAAAACTTTCTTTTAATTTGCAAAATACCTATATCCTCACCCATGAAAATATTCCAAAGAATATTCTCTCTCCTCCAATCATCTCACTTGACTTGTTGAACAAGCTAAACCTTTAACCTCTTGAACAAGTCACCTGGTGACCTATGTGTGCAGGTCAAAAGTGTGTTTGTTTGGAACAAATGTGAGCCCTTGATTAATTTTTCATCGCTTTGAACAATCCATTGATGAGAATCATGATCAACCTCTTCTTCCTTCCATCTTGGACCGTTGATTAATATTTTGATCTCAACCCTCCATTTCTCTCATTTGCTCTCCTATAAATCAGGACACTATTTGGAGACAAATGGATCCATCTTTCAATTACAAAGCATGTTGTTGAATTCACTTGGCCATCTACACTCAATTTACTACTTTTGAAAGCTTAGAATTTAGTTCGTTTGCATAATAGCTTGGGCATGCATTAAGCTGACTGTGCATCCCATCACTTAGTTTGTTTATGAATTCGAGGTTTCCATATTTTTAGCTTAGAATTAGCTTAGCAGTGCATAATTAGATTAATTTTCATAGAATCATGTTAATTTAGCTTGCAACATGTTTAATTTATCATAAATCAAGTTTTCATCAATTTATCACAATGGTTTCATCGATTCTCTTCCATAGAATCAATTGAAACAAACTCACTAATCACAGGATTGGGAAAGGTTTGTTGTTCCACATCAACACGACACCAATTCCAAAATAGGATAAGTTTCAAAGGGGTTAGAGTAGGAATTTAGCTGTTTTCATAGTTTTTAACTTTCAGTTTCAATAAATGCTTAGTTTAACTTTCAATTTGAATGATCTTGTTTGTGATTGAGGTGTAGTGGATAAGTTATGCTTCGATTCATCATGGATCAAGCGTAATCGACCCACCCTGACAATCCTCGTCTCACATTTTGGCACTTGAAGGAGGGAAAACCATCAATTAATCAATTTTTTAGCTTAAACTCTATTCGTTTTACTTTTTTACAGATACAACAACACCCAAATCAAATAAAACGATGCATTTGAAGTGCATCACCATATAGCGACACTATCTCACTTTGAAACAACTATGCCAATTAAATGCACTATCACTGATTTAAATCTAGTGACACTGATTTAATATGGAGGTATTGAAAACTTCAAACAGAGATGCCCCCAAATCCATTAGAGCGCCGACCAATAAAATCTTGATGCTATCGTGCTCTCTGTTTTTGCTGCAGAGCAATGCCCATTTTCACTTGAGCAATGCCCAAACTTCAAATCGTGATGCTATCATGTGCAACAATTCCCAACTAGGGTAAGAAGTTTTATGATCTTTTTTTTGACATGTGCTTTGATTTTCTTGATTTGTCAGATCACTTATGCACTTCTAACTGTGTACTAGTTGTTAGACTAACAAGGTTTTGTAGGTTGAACGACATGGAGCTAAAGTGAAGAAAGCCTTTCATATCTTAAAATTTTGTGATTGTAACAAGCATTTGATGCTTTGGGGCAATTATAACCCAACTTTTATGCTTTCTACTTTCTACTTTAGGACATGCACTAAATTTCCATTGGGTTTAAAATGAACGCTCAAACGGGATTAAAATTGAACCCTCATCTCATTATTGTTTTTTGGGTTTAAAATTGAACAAGACAACTTCATATTTCATTTGGTGCTTAAAACGAACTCATCACTGCTTTGAGGGGTTAAAATTTACAACTGTTTGTTATGTTTTGTGATTTACAACATTGTTATTGGATGCGTATGGAGTTCTCTCACGCCATTTGGTGACCTTGAGAAACAGAAACATTCTGTAACACTTTGCAAAATCACCTACACCTTTCAATTTGGATTAAAACTAAACCCCCTTGTGAGTGTGAGAAAAAGGCATAGCATTTGTTCTCTCTTTGTTCATACAAATGAAGATGATCAAACTATGGATGTAATTCCTCGCTATTGTTTATCTTTAGAAGGCCTGCCTCCCCGCTTTGAAAGGAGGGAACGAACCAAGCGGTAATGAGCTAAAGTGATGTAGTGAAAAGGATTCAAACTCACTTCCATGGAGACATATTCCACAACAATGGGTTTCACTCAACTCACCCTTCTAGGAAATCATCCTTGTAGACAACTTTCATTCACTTGGCACTTATAAATTCTCAATCTCACAAACCAAAACAAGAGCACTCACCATCTTCAACCTCCTTAGGAACTCTATATTCCCTCAAACAACTCATTATCAGGGCTTCATGCAACAACCAATGGCTATTTCTCATCAACTTCCTAGAACACTAATAGGTCTCCAAATAGGATTGTCAAAGATTTACTCTCAAGACATGCATTGTAACCCAAAAGTAAACACACATTTGAGTACCTTTATTGATCTCCTAAAACATAACAAAAATGTAGATATCTTTGTTTTGTAACAAAACCACTAAATAATGACCGTCCCTTGTCCTTTAGGCCTATTTAGGCTCCCTGAAACAATTCAAAATTGTCAACTTGGACACCATTTGGGACACACTATCCTTCATCACTATTTTACAGAATTTCATGACACTCACACAAATGACCTTCAAGAGTTTTCAGACCATACAACATGGAGTATTACAAATCTTACCAAACACGGTTTTCCTTCAATAGTTAACTTTGTCATAACAAGGTAGTAGTCTAGTTAGAATCATCGCCTTTAGTTTCATCGAATCCAAAATTTGAAGAAGGTTCACAACATTTCTTAACATAAAATTCAATAATTTTCATAGTTTATGGTCACAAGATTCTACAAATAAGCATTCAAACCCTTACTTAACCTTATTTACCAGTCTGCCATAGTAGAACACAATCATGAAAAATTTAATGAATTTATACTCCAATCTTGATTAGTTAGACAAAAAAAAAGAAGTAAAAAGCCCCCATGACACCTTGACACAGTCTTCAAACATTTCCACTTATGAAGGATGTTAAATTCAATAACAAAACAACAAAACCCTTTGTTTATTCTACTTTACCAGCTTGAACATACATAAATACAGTCCTAGGGCATCATAGAAACATGAGAAAACTTCATCATTAAATTCTGAAAACTTGGATTCAGAAAGTGGGTATAATAAAGAACCATTTCACCAAGTATTAGAAAATTCCACTGGTCCAAACAAGAAATACACCATTTCATTTGTTCCCTGTTACCCTAAACAAGGGTTTTGACCCATTTTCACAAAACTGACAATATATTGCTCAAATCTTAATGGAATTGAATGAAACCAAAACCAAAATCTTGATACTTCATACACCTACCAACTAAAATGCACATTGAATCAAGAAATAGATGGTACAGGCCATACAGTGCTCTCTAATAGAGATTTACCAGTAAAATACAAAATTTTATATGCAAAATAGGGGCTTTTCTTATTGATCTTCATTGTGTACAAAAATCCAACCTCTTCCATGAGGTTATCCACCTTTTTAAACACCATCTAACCAACTAAAATTCCTATAACTATCCCTTGATTTCCCATAACCGTTGGGCCTCTTCAAACTTACATATTTTGCACTTTCAATATAACAACTTTTTACAAAACATGCAATTTTTGCATTTTTGAATCCAAAGACCCTCCAATCAATTTAAATGCTATTAGATAGTCCCAATGGACCATAAAACATCTAAATCCCTTGAACCCTATTACAAATTTTACAATTGACTCTTCATGTGCCACTTAACAACATTTGGCAATTTTGCATTACAAGTTTGCATTATTTTGCAACTTTCTACATCTTTTGCACAATTTGACTCAAATGACTCCAAAACACTAAAAATGGCCTTGAAATGGCCTTATTACCTTCAAAATACTCAAAACCTTCAAAAAATAAAACTAAAACTCCTCATTGCATGACTTACTCTAGGTGCTCCTGCACCATAAAGCCAAGCTCTTCCAAACTACAATATAAATGTGTGGTTGCAATGAAAATTGTGATCAATGGGAAGCGGTACATGATAGCTCTCCCCCAATATATTTATGATGTGTAAAGCCCTTGTTCTAAGGGTTGGGAGACCTCTTGATGGAGTTGATCATTACACCCCCTAAATTGGAAGCCCTTACTACAAACCCTTGTTTAGAAGCCAAAAATCCTTAATATTTGTTGGTGCAAGAATGGTCATTTTGAAGTCACCCCACAATTTTACTATTCAATTTTTGAAATAGAAAAAATCCTTTTGATCTCTAGATTTTAAGGAATTTGAGATTTGGTGGTCCCGAGAAGTGTGTGCCGTGGAGGGGAGCCAGTGTCGCCAAATCTCTAATTGTTAGCATTGTTTAGTGTTTGGAGAAATCCAAGTGGGGACTCACAAAATATAACCATTTCAAACCTAGGGTTGTAATGATTGTGAGTTAGTTTAATATTTTGCTTGGTTCCAAAACAATGCAAAAACAAACAGTCACTATCTTCCTCAAAATTTCAAATACTTTGGCCTAAATATGGATACCTCTTGAAAAAAGCCTTGATATTGCTGCTTGTCCTAAGGATTCTATCCTTAGAGATTTCTAAATATCTTGACTTATATCAAAATCCACATTTTCCAAAGACAACATAGGCAATTATGACTTTAACCTCATGATTCTCACAAAATGGACATTGTGAAAGTTATCGTATTTTTGACATAAACATTTAGTTTGAAAACTTAATCCATACAAGTGATTGTGGTAAAATAAACTCATTAAGAAAGATAAATTGATAAATGAACCAGACATGACTATTTGGAGGCCAATTTATCCCATTGAACAACCTGATCTTCCAGGTGCTATAATTCAACCAAACTTTGAACTCATTAACGAAGAATAAACCAGTCTCATTAGCAATTTGAGAAGCTTCATTTTTGAAACAAAAGAAAAAAATACCCAGTGGAGAAATGTGACAACCATTTTAGACGATGAAGAGGAACAAGTTGATATTGAGGCTAGAAGGCCCACACTACCACCACCCACATGACAATAAATATCTTCCTTTCTTCCATAAACTTGAACTATTTCTACACGATCTCACATAAAGTTAGGATCCTAAAGTAAGGTCTGCAAGTCATCATTTTAGACTTAGGAATCTCAGTCTAAAAGCTATCAAGAAACATCTTTTAACACTTCATAAGAATAGCGACAAGTTGGTAGAAAAATTCTACAGACATGTTTCAAAAACAATCAGGCTGTATGCATTCTTTTAGAGTCAAAATCCTAGTATTTTTCATGATCTTGAACTCCTCTAAATGATCCATCACACAATATTCATAGGGGAAAGATCTATATCCCATTATTGCAAACATAGGTATCATGGTTCACATTTTAGTAGGAAGTGGGCCTCAATACTTTATCATAATCACCATCACTTGTTAAGGAAATTTTTTGCTTTCGAGCTGGGAGGAACCAAGCGGTTTAAACATCCCCATCCATCCTCTCTTCTAAATCAACATTGGGTCTCTAGGTTTGAAAATTTTTAGAGGTCTAGCATCATTCTCACTACCTTGGTCTTGTCAAAACAAGGTTCACTTTAAAGTCAACATTGGGTCAAACATCTCACTCACCCCTTCAACAAATTTCATCTTTCACTTCATCCAACTTTGCAAATTTTGAGTACACCATCTTTTGGCTTAAACATCAAATCAAACCAACCTCATATCTTGGCTATTTTGTATGTGAAATGCATCATTTTCCATGCATTTAGAAAAGTTAGTTATCATCCTTGAACTAGTTCATCTTGAAGGTCCGAGGTCTACCCTAAAGATTTACAAGTTTATAAACATCCTTTATCCCAACATCAAAACATCAAAGAGTAAGTCAAAAGTGTTGTTCCAAAATGTTTACAAAGATCACTCTCCACATCACTCATATTTTTAATCCCCACTATCATCATTGCTCCCAAAAGACTTAGAGCATCCCTTTTTACCTAGATTTGAGTCAACTAGAGAGTTCAAACATCATAAATAACAACACAACTCTCCCAAAGGTGACACAACATTTATGGTAAATACTAGATCACAACACAAGAGAATCATGGAGAAAACCAAAGTGACATTTACCTCAAGTGATCCAAATGAATTAGAATTTGATCAAAGAAGTCAAGTTTCACCATCACAACAACCTTCATCACCATCAGGACCATATGAGATAGAAGATATCACAAACAAACCATTTGAACTCCCTAGGGAGGAAATTATGGAACATCAAGCCTTTGAAAATGTTGCTCTTATCTCCGCGACATTTGTGGCACATAATTTAACAAAAGGTTTCACAACCCCGTCACTAGGGATAAATTAGACATACATTCCTAGTATTGCAACAAGCCTTGCTAGAGACTTTGGTCATGATATTTCATTTGAAAACAACACACTTGTGGGAACACTTGAAACCAATCCCCCATCTAACACAACCACTGGGACACCTAGCTTTGGTGCTCCTCCCATTCCTGAAGATCCTAAACAGATATACACACCTCTTGATCTTCATTACTCAACCACAACTTCGACATATCAAGGACATCCCTCTTCATCCATACCCATGAGTACCACAAGTGTTCCTACCATCACTGAAAGCAATGTGGATCAAGTATCTCAAAATAATGCACAAGGGCATATAGCAAATAGGGACATCCTTACCCAATCCTCCAATGGGTTCATCCATACCATTAGTTTCGCAAAACACATCCACACCATCCATCATCAACCCATCTCAAAGTAATCCAGGTTGGTAAACAATCCTGTCAACATAGATAATACATCCCTAACACAAGGGAATCCTCTAGAATTGGAACAAGGAAATATTTTCAACCAATGGACTCAAGGTCCTAGTGTGTCATTTCCATCACATAATTTAATGGCATCATCTTCATCCTTTCCCACAATTCCCTTTACTATGAAAAATCAAATAGTATCTCCAACATACATTCCTCCACCACAATCCACTATCTTACAAGGAATGTTGAACCAAGGGAATCCCCAACATTTCTTCACCAATCCATTACCCACTCAAAACATCAATATCCATAATCCTCCACAAATGTCTCAACAACCACCTGATCTCACGTTACAATCACACACCTTATCTTTACAACAAGCACAACAAGCCTATCAACAAGCACCCTTAACACAACAACAACAACAACAAGCCGCCTTAGTAGCACAACAAGCAACCTTATCCCAACAACAACAACAACAACAACAACAAGAAGCTACCTTAGCAACACAACAAGTAGCCTTAGCACAACAACAACAGTAACAACATCAAGCTGCTTTAGCACAACAAAAAAATCAAGCACAACAAGCAACTTTATTAGCATAACAACAACAATAGGCCCAACAACAAGCCTTAGTGGTGCAACAAAAACAACAAGCCCAACAACAAGCCTTACTAGCTCAATAGTATTCCCAACAACAACAAGAAGGTTCCTATTATCCTGAATTGAACATTGTCGTTAATACAAATGCATCAGGAACATATACATTACCTTCACCAAGTCTCACACCACCATACACACCATACAACACATCCTCATATCAAAATCTTGCGTATAACTCATCCGTCATCCCACCATATGTTCCTCCACCCAACCCGCAAGATGATCTAGCATCACAATTTAAAGCACTCTCACAAGAAATGAAGGACCTTCACATGGGCAAGGTAAAGAAGCCCCATACATAGAATCTATGTCCTTATCCATTCGATCGAAACATTGCAATGGTACCATTCCCTCCTAGTTTTGAAATCCCCAAATTTGACAAATACAAAGGGAGAGGAAGTCCTGTGGACCATATCAAAGAATTTAACTTCATGTGCATGAAGGTGGCCTACAATGATTCATATTTAATGTGCCTCTTCCCTCAAAGTTTAACAGGTCCTGATATGGATTGGTTTTCTCATCTGCCTCCTAATATCAAAACTTTCCAAGAAATTACAAACAAATTCATCGATCACTTCTCCTTCAATCTAGACATGGATGTCAGTCTAGAGGAATTATACACTCTTAGACAAAACCAAGGGGAAAATTTCACTGATTCCATACAACGATGGAGACAAAGAGCTAGTAAAAGCAAGTGGCCTCTTCCTGATGAACAACAAGTGGGAATAATCATAGCCAATCTAGATCCAAATCTGTCATTCCACTTGAAAATGCAGTGCATCACATCCTATGACGAGCTTGTCCCTAGAGCCCTTAACATTGAGAGAGCTCTAATATCATAGAGAAATACTCAAGATTATAAAGACAATCTCCCATCGACAAGTTCAAATGACAAGCCTCGTGTCTAGGCTAAGAACAAGAATGTAACAAATGATGGTGTGGTAGATGCTAAGGTAATCCTAAATGCTCCTAGACCAAACAATCAGGTTGTCAACATCCAACCAACTCTGCAACAAATGACACCTCCTTAGAACAATCAGATCCATAACATAAAAATGAAAAGGTGAACCCCTAACAAGAAAAACTATCCTAAACACAAGTACACACAGTTGTCTGAACCCATAGAGACTATCATGAAAAATTTGGTAGAGTCAAATCTGATAACACTTCCCAACTTTGAAAACTACCAAGAATCGCAAGAGAAACCATCCTAGTATAATGAGAAGGACCTTTGTGACTTCCACAAGATCAAAGGACACAAAATAAATAAATTCATGAGGCTCAAAAACATCATCCAAGACCTCATAGAAAATAATACCATATTTGTTGAAGTACCAGCTGGGAACTGGTGCAGGGGCACCTTTGGGAAAATTGTGTCAATCAAAGTTGTTGATGAGTAGGCTTTAGGGTGTTGAGTAATTTTGTATTTAAATAAGGTCATATATACCATTTACTATTTTAATGAATCATGTTTGAGTGGTCATTAGGTCCAAGTTGCATAATATTGCTAAAAATGCAAAAGTTGTCATTTATGTAAACTTGCAAAAAGTTGTAAAAGGCATATTTAGAAGTTCAACAGTCACATGGATTTGAATGGACATTTGAGTCAGTTTTAGTAGTTGGTTTAGGAGGGAAAAATTATAAAAGAGATGGAAGACTCATTGTAAGAGGTTGGTTGTGAGTTTGAAGAAGATTTTAATCAATGAAATCATTGCTTTCCCTTAATTTTTAAACATTCTTTCTGTACAATATTATTGTTGGGTTGTTGTACGACCCGTATAGTGTCATATTGATTCAATTTGAATTGGATTACATATTACACTGACTTAACTTTGATTTGAATCCTATTTTGAGGTTTTTCATTGTGTTTAGTGCATTTTATTGTTGATTTATTGAGAATGGGTCTAAACATGCAGAGTTAAGGGTTTTGTTGTCTCAAATATGAAATCAGACCCATTCCACCTTTTGTAGGCACTATATCTCAGTGGAATGGGTATATTTTGGTAGGGTTAGATGTTGGGAAGTTTTTTGAGTGCAGGGGAGGTCAAATGGTGAGTTGGGCATGAAGCCCTAGTAGTGAAAAGTGTGTTTTTCTTATGAAATTGTGAGGTTAGAACATGGTAAAGCATGAAATTGGTTGGGGAAGCATTAGTTGTTGATTGAGTGAGTTAGTACAAAGGTTTTTGAAGTTTTTTGAAGTGGTTGTAGGGCTAGAGCAAGCCTGGAAGTCATATTTTCATTAAAACCCTAAGTAAATTGCTTAAAAGGAGGGTTTCAGGGTTTGGTGTGTTGGAGACCAGTTCTCCTGATGAAAATTGTGAAATATTAGGTTTTTTTACTTGTGTATTGCTTTCCAAGATAGTTTAGTGGTTTAGAATAAGATTGGTGATAAGTTTCTTTGTAAAATAGACCTAATTTGAGGTCTAGGTCAGCATTGGAACCCTTATTTGAGGAAGTTGTTTCAAAATAACCTGTTGAAGTTTTGTTATATGTTGTAGTGTGTCCTGATGGGTCTTTGAAAAGGTTTCGGTCCTGATATGAGAGGACTTTCTCTAAAAGATATACTGGTTGAGTCAAGAAGGACTACTACAAGGAATAGTGTGGGTTTGATGTGATAAAGAGAAGTTGAGATTTTGTGACTTGGAAAGTTGTTAATTTTAGTTGAGATTGTGTTGTTTGGTGTGTGGACCTCCCCTATTTTTCATCAATTGGTATCAGAGCAAAGGCACCGGATCTTTGAGGAAGGAGATTGAAGTTTGCGAAGAAAAGAGTGAGGTGAAAAGACAAACTGTTAAGATGCCACCAAAAGGAAAGAATGTGGCAAAAGAGATGAGTGATTTGAAGGAAAAGTATGTGAAGAGATTAGAGAATTGAAGGAAAGGTTGGAAGCTTTAGAAACAAGTAAGAGAAGAGATGAATTTGAAAGTGATTTAGATGAAGAAGAGGAAGAAGAGTTTGAGGATGTGGATGAAGAACTTGATCCTGAAGATTAGAGAATGGAAAAATTGTTAAGGGCAGTCAAGAGTGACAAGCACAAGGTAAAGATTGATGTTCAAAAGTTTGGTGGAAATCCAAATGAATAAGGGTTACTAGATTGGATAACATCTTTGGATAACTACTTCGAGTGTGAAGACATTCTCGAAGAATAGAGAGTCAAGATTGCTAAGAAAAAATTGAAAGGTCATGCACTTTTGTGGTGGGACTATGAGTAGTTAGAGAGAAGGAAGAGAGGAAAATCCAAGATTGTATCATGGGAAAAGATGGTAGCCAAGATGAAAGGTAAATTTCTCCCTTCTGATTATTCTATTCATATGTTTAGGAAGCTTCAAAGTTTAAGGCAAAAAGAAATGGATGTAAAGGCATACAATGAGGAATTTTATAAGTTAATTATGAGATCTAACAATAATGAGAATGGAGATGAAAAGATAGATAGGTACTTGGGTGGTTTAAGATTGAATATTCAGGATGAATTGACTTTGACAAATCCAAGGAGTGTTGAAGAATGTTATGAAATGGCACTAAAGGCTAAGGAAAAAGTAAAAAGAAGACAAGAAAAAATAGTTAGATGAAGAGGGAGAACCTTAAGGGGTAGAGGATCCTTCACTACTTCAAGACAAACAAATGAGAATCAAGAAGAGGCACATAAAAGAGAAGAACCAACTGTAGATTTTAGAGGTGGTTATAGAGGTTCAAGGGGAAAATTTGGTGGTGGAAGAAATTCAAACACTTTTTCTGGTAGGTGCTTCAATTTAAATGAATGTGGTCATCCATCCTACAAGTTCCCTAAGAAATTTGGTGCTACATCAAATGGAGGAGAAAGGAAAGGTGAAAGAAGAGCTCAAATTGTCCAAGAAGATGAAGCTAAGAGTTCAAATTCCAATAGTATTGTTGCTACTCCTGAGATAGGTGAAAGTTTGATGATGAAGAGGAAACTCTTGAAGACATCCAAGGAGAAGGAGCTGATTTAGAGAAGAGCATTGTTTAGGACAGCTTGCAAATGAAAAAATAAGGTATGTAAGGTGATAGTAGATTCATGATGACTGACAACATGGTGTCTAGTGAAATGGTAGACAAATTGAAATTGGAAAGAGTACCTAGGGAAAATCCTTACAAAGTATCTTGGGTAAGTAATAACCAATCCATTGTGGTGAATGAACAAGCTTCAGTTGAGTTCCAAATTGGTAGATATAGAGACAAGGTTGTTTATAATATTTTTCCTATGAGTTGTTACCATGTGTTACTTGGAAGGCCCTGGCAGTTTGACAGGTCTACAATTTATGATGGGAGACAAAATACCTACACAATTGAGAAAGATGGGAGTACATTCACATTAACTCTATTGGTTAAAGAAACTAAAGAACAAGGTGAGATCATCATGATAGGGAGGAAAGAGTTTGTAAGCATTGAGGAAAATAAGAGAATGGGGTTTGCAAACATTTCAAGGATTGATAGTGTTGGGATAGTAGATAGGAGAAATGAAGACAATATGCAGTCAGTTGATATAAAGGATGCTTCCATGTTGAAGGAAAAGGAAGTTGGGTTAGTAATTTAGTCTGATAGAGTGAAGCACAAGGGTGAAATGCTTGTGGAAAGAAAGGAAAGTGTGATGAAATGATAGTTGGGACAGTCAAGTGTCCATTGATAGGAAAGGGGGTGAAAGGATAGTCATGTAATGACAAAACAAAGGTGTATGATACTGTTAGGAAAAAGATTAAGAGGATAGAGGTTCCTAAGTGTGATGGTGCAGATGTTTGCAAGTCTGACAGAGGAAAATTTGAAGTTAAGAATAGTATTGGGCAGAGATATAAGCATGAAGCAAAGATGGAAAGTAGAATAAGTGAGAGGGTAGATGATAAGAATGATTTTTTAGGTGTCAAGATAGGTATGATATCAACCTATGATGGTGCAAAGGATAGAGGACACATAACTGATTAGTATGTGAAGATGGAGCATGATCCAAGTGATGACAAGAGCAAGAACGACAAGTACAATGTGAATCAAGTTGTACCTGGTGAAGAAGTTCAAGAAGGTTAGAGGCAAGGGAAGATTAATGGTGAACAAGTTGCAAGATCCTTTCCAAGAGACTTGGAAAAATTTCAAGCTGGGGTGTATGGTGCAGGCACACCTTTGAGAAAATTGTGTCAATCAAAGTTGTTGATGAGTAGGCTTTAGGGTGTTGAGTCATTTTGTCTTTAAATAAGGTCATCTAGACCATTTACTATTGTAATGAGTCAAGTTTGAGTGGTCATTAGGTCCAAGTTGCATAATATTGCTAAAAATGCAAAAGTTGTCATTTATGTAAACTTGCAAAAAGTTGTAAAAGGCAGATTTAGAAGTTCAACGGTCACATGGATTTGAATGGCCATTTGAGTCAGTTTTACTAGTTGGTTTAGGAGGGAAAAAGTATAAAATATATGGAAGAATCATTGTAAGATGTTGGTTGTGAGTTTGAAGAAGATTTTAATCAATGAAATCATTGTTTTCCCTTAATTTTTGAACATTCTTTCTGTACAATGTTATTGTTGGGTTGTTGTACAGCCTGTATAGTGTCATATTGATTCAAATTTAATTGGATTGCATAGTAGACAGACTTAACTTTGATTTGAATCATATTTTGAGGTTTTTCATTGTGTTTAGTGCATTTTATTGTTGATTTATTGAGAATGGGTCTGAACTTGCAGAGTTAAGGGTTTTGTTTCTCAAATATGAAATCAGACCCATTCCACCTTTTGTAGGCACTATATCTCAATGGAATCGGTAGATTTTGGTAGGGATAGATGTTGGGAAGGTTTTTGAGGGTAGGGGAGGTCAAATGGTGAGTTGGGCATGAAGCCCTAGTAGTGAAAGTATTTCTTTATGAAACTGCAGATGAAACGGCAAAGAAACGGTACCTGGCAGTAGCCTTTGCCGCGACGATGAAAGTAGCAGATTTTTAAAGGCGTGTTTAAAGCGGAAGGTAAAGGCCAGGAGCAATCCCAGAAGCGGATTTTCGCCGAAACCCTAAGTAAATTGCTTAAAAGGAGGGTTTCAGGGTTTGGTGTGTTGGAGACTGGTTCTCCTGATAAAAATTATGAAATATTAGGTTTTGTTACCTGTGTATTTCTGTCCAAGAGATTTTAGTGGTTTAGAAGAAGATTGGTGATAGTTTTCTTTGTAAAATAGGCCTAATTTGAGGTCTAGGTCAGCGTTGGAACCCTTATTTGAGGAAGTTGTTTCAAAATAACCTATTGAAGTTTTGTTATATGTTGTAGTGTGCCTTGATGGGTCTTTGAAAAGGTGTTGATCCTGATCTGAGAGGACTTTCTCTAAAAGATATACCCGATTGAGTCAAGAAGAACTACTACAAGGAATAGTGTGGGTTTGATGTGATAAAGAGAAGTTGAGATTTTGTGACTTGGAAAGTTGTTGATTTTGGTTGAGATTGTGTTGTTTAGTGTGTGGACCTTGATGAGTCCAATTTATAGCTCAATTTTAATAGATTTTATTATACATTTGCTATTGTTGTCATAGACTTTGATACTTGAATGTTGACATTTTCATGTTATTTCCTCAAAACCATAGACATTGGGTATAAGCTTATCTTTGTAACTTTTAAATGACATTAAAATGCTATGTGAACTATCTATGTTAATTTTACATGTGGATTAATGAATGTTACTTTAAAATAGTTATAGATATGCAATTGTTGTGCATGCTAATGTTGTCATGTAGATATAATTAGAGCCTACAAAATTGAGGAAGATTATGCCAGTTGGTCATTCGCCATAAAGGTCAAAAAGGTGATCATTCAAAGGTCAATTGAGGGAAGACTCTCAATGGAGGGAAATTCCTAGTTCAAATTGAAGATTGTAACTTCCTTGTAAATGGTCATAATAGTTTGTTGAGTGAGTATAGGAGCTATTGTTATAAGAGGTCTACGTTGAGGCAAACCGGCTTGACCAAATTCCATGCATGCATAACCTCCTTTCCACTTTCTATGCTTTCCATAAAGTGGCATCCTCCTAATATGTTGGATTTGACCACCTTGATAGGTAGTTACTTAGTAGTTTTTCCTTCTATAAATAAGACTCAGATGCTTCTCAGAAGGTTGATTGATTTGATATTGTACTTGCATTCTTAGTTTTCAGTAATACAATTATGTTGTTCTATTGTAATCATGCTTTCCAATGAATAAAATGAAGTTATAAGTTCAATGCATCTGAGTTTGTCTTAAGGGATACTCATCCAAGGGGGCCAAATTGGTGAGCATTCCATCCTTTAGCTTAGTTATTACTTTTTTTTCTAGCAAATAGTTATGAATCTGACAACTGTCTATTCCTGTAGCCACTAGAATTCCATTATGTGACTGTTCCTATAGCCAAAGCAGACATAGTAGTTTCCTATCTGTTTTCTCATATTTTCATTTTTTTCATCCACTTCAACTTAGTATAGTTGTTGGCTGATGTTCAACACTTATGTCACTTCTTTCTAAGCAATTTACTTTCAACATTGTGTCTTTCTTAGATGTAGGATGAATATGGCTACTATGGATTCCTAGTGCAATATACAATCGCTTAAACCCCACTTCTCAAGCCCTGCATAACCCTCGGCTTGGTTTAATTAAATGAACCTTCATGATGATTGAGATAGTTATTTAGATTAGATGTCTAATCTCTGAATTAAAACTTTAAGGGATTAGTTGTTAAGTCATTGTAAGAGGCCAACATTTTTGGTGTTGTTGCCAAGGATAGTGTCAAACTAGGGAGTTCTTTGGAGTCGTTGATAGTTTTTTTCTTCTTGTAGCATTTCTAAAAGTTTGTTCTTAGTATACCCCTCATTTCGGAAGTAATGACCCCCTATTCTTTCACCAATTCTTTGTGTTAGTTGGATGATATTGAGTTGATACCGCATGCATAGAGGAAGGAGAAGAGATGCTTATGGGAGATTCCTTCCTAATGATCCTAATCCATTTCAGCTAGAAGAGCTTCCAAATCTGCCAGGAGATGAAGAAGAAGAGCCACACCCTTTTGTTGATGCATTTCCCAATTTGAAAAGTTTTGAAACTTCCTTTAAAGATCAAAATCTGATTGAGAATCCATTTGCTTTGGAAGTCCATCAGGCAGGCATGGGTGATGCAAATAGAAAAAGGCCTAACCAACTAGATTTTTCATTCCCTATTGCTCATCAGAATGAAGTTGACAACCTCAAAAATATCCTTGCTTTAGTCCTTCCTAAGTTCTATGGACTTGTCATAGAAGATCCTGATACTTTCTTGTTTGAGTTTGATATCCTCTGCAGAAGCTATGACTATAACACTGATGCTCATAGGCTTAAGTTATTTCCTACCACCTTGAAAGAGGTTGCATTAAGATGGTTTATGAGCCTAGGAAGAAATACTATGGAGACTTGGGATGACATGAAGAAAAATTTCCGATAGCTAGGGAATATTGTAAAGTGACATGCGGTATTATGATTATTCTTGTGGATGCAAGAGAAGGAAAGACAGCAGTCTGAGGATTACATTTCGTTAGTTTTTGTTTTTACCTGGCCAAAATCTCCACATCATACACTTAATGAAGAGTCCCAAAAGCTTCTCTTCTTGAGAGGGATCAATGAGAGTTGCATTGAGTCTTTAGACCTGATGGGAGGAGGAGATATCACCCAAGCTCCTTGGGAAGATATTAAGAAGCTATGTCAGAACTATTTTAGGGAAGCTTCAAAAGGCTGCATGATGTTTCACAACCCTATGGGTAAAACAAGGTCATGGAGTTTGGCTACGACAATCATAGAAGAATTCAACAAAGAAGTCATGTACCATTATATTAGCCAGTTTGATACACTCTGCTAAAGTTAAAGGAAACATTAGGAGTGTGGCGTAAATGCTGGGCAACATTTCGACATTGTAGACAAAAAGAAGTGACTGCATGCAGATGGTAGCCAACATTTCGATGAAGCAGATCCCAATC
Organism: Sequoia sempervirens; assembly: GCA_007258455.2. Taxonomy (NCBI): domain Eukaryota; kingdom Viridiplantae; phylum Streptophyta; class Pinopsida; order Cupressales; family Cupressaceae; genus Sequoia; species Sequoia sempervirens. The sequence continues at coordinate 20,832 of VDFB02303523.1, forward strand.
TCGAAAGTTCGGAAGCCAATCTAGGTGAAGACGATCAAGCCCACTACATTGCACAGCTGAGACCATAATCTAAGTATCAAGGTAAGGCTTCACCGTGATCTATTTTATCCCTTGAGTCAGCCTTTATTTCTAATTTCTTATGCATCTGGTAACCAATGGAATCCCCATATCCATCCAACTATGAAGGATACCCACCACGACCTTGGACTAACCCTCCAAATACCTGGAACAAACACCAAAAATCTCCACCCTAGTGGCAACAACCTCAGGGGAATTGGCAGCAGTTTCAAGGAAATTGGCAGCCACCTCTAGGAAACTAGTAGCAAACATCTCAATGGAGGGGAGGACAACAATGGACAAACCAGAAAACTAGTCACATTCAACCACCTTCTTAGCCCCAACAACCTGATATAATGCCTCCTCCTACTAGCTCAAGTTAAAACACACCTAGACCTACTCAGCTACCAACTCAACCCACACCTAACCTAAATAACAAACGACAACAACAACCAGTCTATTCTGCTGATTCAAATCAATTCCCTACATATGTTGTGAGTGTAAGTGACATCCACTTGCCTTTAGGAACCACTTTTTTAGCTCCTTCCACTCCTATCATCACAAAGATTCTTATGGAGGAAGAGGAGCCTAAAAATACATCTAAAACACCTGCTCAACCAAGTGTGTCCATCAATCCTGAACCAATTTTGCAATATTATCCAGAACTACCATTTCCTTAGAGGCTGGAAATGTTAAAAAAAAGGAAGAGAAGGAGGAAACAACCTCTGACATTCTATATCAGTTGAAGCATATGTGTGTCAAGATACCTTTATTTCAGGTCCTAAAATATGTTCCCATATATGGCAAAGCAATTAAGGAAGCATGCCTCAAGAAGCCAGGCAGGAAGAAGAAAGATCCCACTATGGTTCATGTGGCAGGACAGCTAGATGACATCATGCTTGGGAAAGTGACTGTTCCCAAATACAATGACCTAGGTAGTCCTGTGGTTAGAGTTGTTATAAATGGGATCCAAATAAAGAATGCTCTGATTGATTTGGAAGCAACAATAAATGTGATGACTAAGGATATCTGCAACAAATAAATGTTGCAAGCATGAGACCTACTCCTATTGTCTTGCAGGTTGCTGATAGTTCCACTATTAAACCTGATGGTATAGTAGAGGATTTTGTGGTAACTCTAGACTCTTGGGAGTACCCAACAGATTTCATGATTCTTTCTCCTAAAGCTACACTAGGAGGGTATCCCATTATTGTAGGAAGGCCATGGTTAGCAACAATAAATGCCTATATTGGGTTCCGGTTAGGAGACAACCATTTTTTATGGGAAGAGCACCAAAAATATTGTTCTCTACCCTCCTGCTCAGCCATCCCATGATATGGAAAACCTCATATGGCCACATGTTGGTGAAGAGGCCAAGGAAGTTAATTTTGTGGCACAACTTATGATGTTAGGCAAAAGTTCTTTCATGCAACTTTAGGAAGAAGATGAAGTATTTTCTAACATATTTTAGAACCATTGTGAGGTTCAGGAAGCATCATCCTCTCATGCATCTGGTTATGCTAGTCCAGTGAAGACACTTCTACCTCCTCTTCCTGCAACTGAACCTCTTGCAACAACTGATATGTTTCATACATTGCTGCCACATGAACTAAAGGTGCCAAGCATTGGTGAAGAAACTATGATAGAGTTAACCACACAAGTGCAAGTGTCAGAAGGAAAATATCTAAATATTAATAGCAAGCCGAGTGAAGAACAACAATTGTCATTAAAAAAATTACTGAAGACCCACCAATATGCATTTGCATGGGAATACCATGATATGAAGGGATTGGATCCTAAGATCTACACTCAGAGGATATATATCAGAGATGATTGCACACCCAAAGCATGCGTTTCAAGAAGAATCAACCCCATTCTGAGAGAAACTCATCAAAGGGAACCCCTATGAAACCACCGGATCATCAACTCCCATCCTAGAACCTAGGCAAGCGTCCCAATGGGTGATTGTGCCCAAAAAGGAGGGAAGTGGAAAGTTTAGGTTGGATTGGCAAGAACCAAATGCTACCACCAAAAGTACCATTTCTTCCAATTCCTTTCATTTGACTGTTGATTGTCTTGTGCTAAGCAAATACTTAGTTTTTCTAGATGGATCAAGGTTAGCAATGTATACAAATTGCACCCGAGGGACCCAGAAGACCACCTTTACCTGTCCATGGGAGACTTGTGCCTACTCATTACTTCCATTTGGCTTGTGAAATGCACCTGCAACTTTTCAGAGGGTAGTCATAAGCATATTTTCAGATATCTCACATGATTGCATGGAGATTTATATGTACGATTTTACTACCTATGGTGCTGATTTTAATGAAGCATTGAAAAATATCAGGAGAGTTTTACAGAGATGTGAAGATCATAATCTGTCTTTAAACAATGAGAAATGCTTCATGATGATGCAAGAAGGTGTAGTCCTCTGCCACTACATCTCTCACAAAGGAATTCAAGTAGATTTTTCCAAGATTGAGGTGATCACCAATCTTCATATACCTACAAAACAAAAAGATGTTAGGAGTTTCTTGGGACATGCGGGCTACTATAAGCATTTCATTAAATATTTCAACAAAATGGCAGTACCATTGTATAATCTCCTAACTAAAGATGTTGAGTTCCAATGGACCGAAGATTGTGACAAGATATTCTCTGATTTAAAAGTAGCTCTAACTCATGCTCCTATGCTCAAAGGTCCCAATTTGGAGATTCCCTTTCATATTCATACAAATGCATCATACTATGCTATAGGAGAAGTATTGGGATAGAAAGAAGGAGAAATTGAGAATGCTAATTATTTTGTCAAAAAAAACCTACAAGGAGCTGAATTTAATTATACAGTCACAGAAAAGGAAATGTTGGCAGTGATCTATGCCCTTAACAAATTCAGGCACTACATAAAAAACTATCATATCTTTGTGCACACATACCATGCAGCCATTAGGTACCTCATGAATAAGCCCTTCATCTCAAGTAGGCTAGCAATATGGTTATTGTTGATGCAGGAGTTTGACATAACCATTATTGATAAACCAAAGAAGGCCAATGTTGTAGCAGACTTTCTTTCTAGATTGACTACATTAGAAGATACTCAAGTCATTAATGACTCTTTCCCTAATGAACATTTATTTTCCATTAGTGTGCATACACCTTGGTATATTGACATAGCTAATTATCTAGTCACAGGGAGAGTTCCTCCTCATTTCTCTCTAAAAGAGAGAAGGGTGCTCATTGAGAAAAAAATTCCTTTCTCATGGATTGTAGGATTTTTGTTCTACACTGGACCATACCATGTCATGAGGAGATGTGTGAGGGAAGATGAGGCATATGATATATTGCATGCATGTCACAATGAACCCAGTGGAGGGAATTTTGCAGCCAAGAGGACAACAATGAAGATTCTGAACACAAGATATTAGTGACCCACACTCCACAAGGATGTAGGGAAATATACAAGTGTGATAGATGCCAGAGGATGGGCCAACCAACCAAATCTGATGAGATGCACCTTTACCCATAGGTAGTAATCAATCCATTTGATAAATGGGGATTAGATTTTGTAGGACCCATTGAACCTCCATCAA
>VDFB02303524.1:0-16411 GCA_007258455.2 Sequoia sempervirens
ATTCGACGAAGCAACAACATAACTCATGGGAATGTCTGCGGAAAAGCTATACTCTCTACAGTTTGAGGATGACATAGAAAGGGATACTCAACAGGCAGTTAGAGACGTGTTGAACAAAAAATACTTGTTCACTTTGACATGTAGAAATGAAACATACAATAATGAAGAACGCTTGAAGGCAACTATCACAAAGGTTGAGCAAGTTGACTTCATTGCAGAGAGCAACATCTTACTTTCCAAGATCAAAGAAATGTGTAGTGACTCTTATAAAATTATAGTTGATCTAAGCTGCTAAGTTTACATTTTCCAACACATGTCTTGTATATGACTCTTATAAAATTATAGTTGATAGTTTTGTTCGAGCAAAAGAATGTATTCAAATATCGAACCACATGTGTCACGTCTACCTACAAATAGAAATATATAAGTTGCTAAGTTTACATTTCCCAACCCATGTCATGTATATGACTCTTATAAAATTATATTTCTACTCCAGGCTTCAATATTATGTGTTTCAATTATAACTGTAACAATAATATCTCAGTAAAACAAATGTAACAATGTGTATCTATTTGCTTATGTCTATATATATGTGGAGTGTACTTCTAGCATTGCAGCACTCATGAATCTATTTGCTTATATCTATTTGCTTATGTCTATATATATGTGGAATCTACAACTATCTTAAAACTACACTTTAATAGATATTAGTTCTAAAAATTATGACTTGAATATGTCATTTTTTTATTTTTTATTTTTCTTTTAACATATGTACATACATGAATTTTAAGCATTCTTCCTTCAGCATTGTAAGCTTTAGATATGTTGTGTTCATCCCACGTATAGTTGTTTGAGTATGTTTATGCTTCTCTTATTACTAATTCAGCCTTGCATTCCCACTGTACAGATGGAGGACCCCTCCCCCGAAACAAGTCAAGCTAGCTTGAAACAAGTAGAGATTAGAAGACAACAGACCCGAAAAAGAAATCAAGATTACTATGCTAGGAATAAAGAAGCAATTGCCACCCAAAGACAGATAAAAAAGTTGTGCACCATCCATATCGACCCCCGCCAAACAGAAGCACAGAGACTACGAGATCGTGAGAGAAACCGTGATTACTATGCTCATCATAGAGAGGAAATAACTACAAAGAAACACATTAAACATTTGGAAAAACAAGCATGGCAACCTCAACTATTGCAAATAGAACAGGACCTAGAAGATCGAACATCATTCAACACATCATTCAACACAACTACTAGCTTCATTAAAATAATGAAAGGATTTCAACAAAAGATAGATGCACTTTCCAATAGGAAAACATGCATTATATGCAAGGAAAACTACCCAGGGATGCTTCTTCATTCATCCGACCCCCATGCTACTTGCAAAAGATGTTTCAATGAGAGAGGTATACATCGATTCTCCTCACTCAACAACATGGACCCAGGAGAACAACCTGATGTGCTCAGAAGATTGACCCAAGTGGAGGAAATGCTCATTGCTAGAGTTAACCCAGTACTACAAGTAGCCCATGCACCTGAAGGGCAATATAAATATAGCGGTCACACAATTAGCTTCCCACAAGATATCAAAAACATTGCAAAAGTTCTCCCTCGAAGGATAGAAGACTTGGATGTGCTCATAGTTCGAAGACTACATACAGAAGGCCATTTCTATGATTGTTATGTAAGTAGACTTCACATCATAGATGCATTACAATACAAAGTGAAATATGACCCATACTATAATGATGTTTCCATAAGTGTTGATGGTTTGGCTCAAATTCCTGAAGTTAGCACGGATATTTCAAGCATGTTGCACACCATTGAAACTAATGAGTGTGCAGGGGTGCCAAATAATTGGAACACCATTGATGAAGATGAAATTGAGGATAGCATAGTACACACATCATCATTCATGGCTAAGTTGCCAAATAGATGTTGTGAACTAGAAATTATTAAGCAAGCACTAGACCTTGAGGACAATACAAATAGCACTATAGATTGGCCTGAAATGAACTCATCACCAATAAATGAATACAATACTGAAGGCTTGCTTGATATGGCATTCCCAACCCTCTTCCCCAATGGGGTTGCACTACAAATGCAACCGCGGAGTAGGGAAGTCTGAATGCACGAGTATGCACTACACTTGATAAGGTTCCATGACCAGAGGTTTGGAAGGCATCCAAGGTTTCGATATTTTATGTTCAATCTTATGTTGTGACATCGTAGCCAAGGGCTTGCAGCAATTTTCATTAAAAAAAATGCAAAATAAAACATCCTGACAACTATTGAAAGCCTTCGTGCACACTTGAAAAGCCTCCCTGACACACAATTAGCTGAAGAACTCATGCACTTTGGCTCTTCAATGCGAGGCACAAGACCATATTGGAACAAGAGTCGTTATGAGCTAACCAATATGATTAACCAAATAGGGTCTCCCACTCTATTTTTCACATTGAGTGTCGCAGACACAAAGTGGCCGGACCTACAATGATTGCTTTCAAATGACATAGCAATGGAGATGCAGACAAATAAATGTCTTGAAAATGTAATCAATAACCCCCACACCACATCATTATATCTCCACCAACGATTTACAATCTTCCGTGAAGAGGTCATCCAAAATATTTTTGGTGTAAAAGATTATTGGTATAGATATGAATGGCAGCATCGAGGAACTGTACATGTGCATGGATTCCTTTGGCTTGAAAATGCACCAGACATGGATAAACTTGATTCGGAGAACAACACAGAAGTTGAACAGGCAAGGAAATTCTTCGACAGGTATGTAAGTGCTTGGAACCCTCGTCCTTCTTCACATAGAAACAACCTTGTCTATCGTCCCCAACACGATGACCCATGCTTGCTAGACACAGCTCAGATATTAGCTATAGATCCCTCTCATGACTATGAGGAGATAATCAACCGTGTACAAAGGCACACAAAATGCAGAGAGGGGACATGCTTGTGCAAAAAGGGGAAACAACTATAGTGTCGATACAAAGCTCCATGGAAAGAACAAGTTGTATCTACCTTGTCATGTGACGATAATGGCAAAAAAGAATATGGACCTGCAAGGAATGATGATAGGCTAAACATACACAATCTAGAAATGCTTTTGATATGGAGAGCCAACATAGATTGCCAACCAGTTATCTCATGAGCACTTGTACTAAAATACATTGCAAAGTATGCGTCAAAAGCAGAGAGAACATCTGAGTCTTGTATTGATATGTTATCAAGAATATCTGCATGCCAGAGAACAAATGACCCAGCTATCACAGCATATCAAAAATTTATGACTGAGCTTGTTGCAGAGCGTGATATAGGAGCACAAGAAACATGTCATATGCTTCAAAAATTGCCGCTTGTTGTTTGTAATAGGCCATTCACATCTTTGAATGTTGGCCGAAAAGTGTTCCAATGAATAACAAGACAACTAGATGAAATACACCTCCACACGAGCTACCCGCATTCCTACATTAATCGGCCTCAAGAAATGGAAACAATAACGCTACTCGAATCTGCAAGATCTTTCTCCTATTTTGCAAGGCGCAAAGGATGCAAATGGAAAGAGAGAGAGGTAAAAGCGATAGTTAATGTTTTCCCAAAGTTCTATACCATCCCAAATGAGGACTCAGACAACTTTGAAACTTTTTGCTGGAGTGAGCTACTATTATACAAACATTTTTGAAGCATAGAAGGTGAAGTAGGACTTGCTAAGGATACAATAATTGCAAATTGGAAGCAAATGAATGCAACCAAATATGATGTATGGCATCTTAATCACACAATCGAAATAGAAGCAACCGCTGAAGAAGAAGATGAGAGCGATACAGAGATTGCCACAAGGGACACAACAGAACTTAACGAATGGGAATTGTTTTCACAAATGGGTCCCTTAAACAATGTCGGCCTAAATGAACTTGAGATGCTTGGTAGGCGTGAGTTTGACAACAACAATAGATGGGATCAACTACCAGTACCCCAAGATCTTCATGAAATTTCCATCCACTTCATCCTAATGAAAAAGGCATGTAGCCAAGAAGACACTATGGTAAGCAACTTGGATGTGCCAGACTATACACTATCGTTGCAACAAAAACTAGCACTCACAATTATCATTGACCATAGTAAATGCTCCTCAGAAAAACCATTGCACATGATTGTTCAAGGAATAGCAGGCATAGGAAAATCATACCTAATTGCTTGCATAAGAAAAGCTCTCACAAGTAAGAGCCCACAACAAAAAAGTGAACTACTCACATTAGATCCTACAGGGGTGGCTGCATTTAATATACATGCATCAACTATACATTCAATGCTCCGGATCCCTATTAAAGACATGCACCCACTACAAGGATAGGCATTAACAACATTTCAAGAAGATATGAAATATATAAGATATATTTTGATTGATGAGATGAGCTTCATAGGTCCAAAGTTGCTACTAAAAATAGACACAAGGCTACGTGAGGCTTTCCCACACCAACAACATCTACACTTTGGTGGAGTGTCTATAATATTAATTGGTGACCTCGCCCAACTTCCACCTGTGATGGACAAACCTATGTACACAACACACTCAACTGTAAAAACATTGTGGAACCAATTTACAACTGTTGTCACCTTACAAACAGTCTTTCGTCATCAAGGTGAGACTCCATCACAACAAAGATTTTGTCAAGTATTGCAAAACATACGGAATGCAGAAGCAACAGAAGCAGATTGGCAACTCTTAATGACGTGCACAAACAAGCAACTCACATCAAGAGAAGAAGAAGAGTTCGATAGCTCAATGCACTTGTTTGCTACCAACGATTTAGTTAGACTACACAACAGAAGAATGTTAAAATCATTGAACCGTCCAATTGCAATCAGCGCTGCGACAAGTACCAGGCATGGAATAGATAGTGCAACTGATGATGAACAGCTTGAAAAAGAAGTATTGCTTTGTAAAGGGCAATGCATCATGCTCACATCCAACATATGGACACAAGCAGGCCTAGTGAATGGAGCTCTTGGCGAAGTTGTTGAAATCATTTACAGCCCTGGTTCCAAACCACCAGATGTTCCCATGTATGTTGTTACAAGGTTCAATAGCTACAGTGGACCCCCATGGAATGACCATGACCCTAAGAGCATACCAATCATACCTGTTTCCTTGGGCAATAGAAGGCAGATACCGCTTATGATGGCGTGGGCTATTACCATACACAAAGCTCAAGGACTAACATTGCAAAAGGCAACAATTGATATTGGTAAAATAGATAGGTAGGGACTAACATTTACAGTCATATCTAGAGTTAAATCATTAAATGATCTTCGCATTCAACCGCCATTCTCTTTTGAAAGATATTCCAAAATGCAAACCAATCCATTTGCAATCATAAGGAAGTGAGAGGAGGCATGCTTACAACAACTGTGTCTCTCCTAAAACAAGGTATGCAACTCTCCTCCCTATCCATTCAATATCTCTCCCCAATTCCCATGGTGCTTAAAATTGCTTCTACAACTTGACTTCATCAACGCCTATTCTACGCACCTAACCACCCCATTCCTTTTGTTGTATAGGTCTTCAAGACAAATCGCATAGACCACATAAGCTCATCCCCAAAAAAAATTGCACCGCTCCTACATGTTCATAATATAATACCAAAGTGTATCAGCCTATCGGCGTAACCATTGCACCTCATTGGGGTGCAAGTGCTAACTCATCTCTTTGAGTTGTTGTGTGGATTTTTTAATGTTTTTTGTAAATTTAGGTTAGTGGAGTAGAATCTTCAGGAGACCTTTACAAGATTCAAGTAATTGGGTTTTCTTAAAATTACATGATTATTGAAGTTAAATAGATGGTAGTTGTATTTGAAGGTGGAAATGGTTTAAAGTGTATCTAACCATATTATCCTTTGATGCAAAAACTATGTGAGTTATTTGTATCTTCCCTCAACAATTATGTTTCACATATTGAATATTTCAGGAAGGATTGTGTGGATGATTTGGAATTTGAAGCAAAGATTGGTTGAGATTGACAATGAAATATAGGTTGGATATTTTGATATACTCCAAAATCCTAAGAATAGAGAACATGGTGAGTCATATTTTAATAGACCTATCTTCACTCCTTCTATTCAAATGAAACCTCTCCAACCAATATATTGGATTGAAAAATAAGTAACATATGAAATTTTACTCCTAATCCTCCTCCATTTACCCCACCATTATATATATGCATATTGGTATTCACCTACTCAAGTATTATGAGACCCTAGGTAGCTTTGTGAATACATCAAAAATATTATGCATGATGTCTAAGATTTTAATTGTGATGGATTGATATATATTCCAAGAATTTATAAACAGTGAAGTAGATCCCATAATAGTGGTTTGTTTTATTGGCCCGGACTATGAGAAATTATTGTGCAACTAAATCTACATTTAAATTTTCTGCTTAGCTAAGCTGTGAGGAATTTGAAGATGAATTTTGCAAACCTAAGAGTCTCATCAAATTTTGTCCTATAAATTCTAAAATATTTTCAAATTTTTGGAATCAAATTACTTCTTTTCCATCTCCCCACAATTGATTTTCATAAAACAACATTTTAAAAAGTGGCACCGTATAACTTTTTTCCATGAGGATAAAATTCTAATTCTTTCAAATTTAGATTTATGACTTTGATATCTAGTGCTTCCACTTAGTTAGATAGTTTTTATTGAATATTTTTTCCATAATCAAGTTTCAAAGTCAAGCGAATTACAATTCAGACACAGCGCAACCGTATAATGCATAACTTTTTTTGTATATGTCAAAATTTTATTTTATTTTTTTTGTTGGATCAAGGACTTCAATATCTGGTGCACTCATATTTTTCAATTTTTTTTTTTGATAATCTTCTATTTTTCTACATGTGAAGAACAAAGAAATTCATTTTCGATGAAAAACCTATGTTTAATAAAACTTAAAAAACAAATACATAACAAAACCAAAACATATTAAAATTATATTCATTGGATAGCTTGTTCTGAGGAATACCATAATCATTTGAAATAAATTTTAAATGAATTCATGATCCCAAAAGCTAAATCAAAGTTGATTTTTTATTAGCATTTTGATAGGTGTAAAGGAGAGGCATTTATAGGTATGGTTTAAAACTAGCGAGGTTCTATCCAAGGGGGTTTGATCTAAGGTGATTTGATCAAACCCTCTTCAATTGGAATCCTTAAAATGGAACTTTTAAGGCTTAAATCATTATATTTTCTAAAATATGTGATTTCAGCTAAAATTTGTTCCTCTGAGGAATTGTAAACCCACTATTATGATATTTATATTCATATATATGTATTTGTTTGAGTGTTTAAAATTAGTTAAAAAAAATTCTTTGAGGGATTTATGCAAATATGACATCTTAGAAAGATAATTTCATGTCATTTTGGTGTAGGTCATAACTTAACTTTTAATTTATCATTTATGGGAATGTGTGAAGATACCATAGATGGTCCACTTTTGCATGATGTCTAAGATTTTAATTGTGATGGATTGATATATTCCAAGAATTTATAAGTGAAGTATATTCATATATATGTATTTGTTTGAGTGTTTAAAATTAGTTAAAAAAAAAATTGAGGAATTTATGCAAATATAACTTAACTAAATTAATTTATCATTTATGGGAATGAAATCTTCGAGAAGTTTATAGAAGGCCATATATGGTCCACTTTTTTAATTAAATTTAGTTATGAATTTGTTTTTTTTTTTATGCACATAAATATTATCAATATTTAAATAATTAAAAAATAATTATATGAATATGTTTCACAATGATTTATGTAAACACACATTATTACAAAGCCTCTACCATTGTACTATAGGATTAGTAAAATATGGGTAATAAAGTGGAATATTTTCACTTTTCCCTCTTTCATTTTTAGAGCCTCCTAGAAACCTTGTTAACAAATATTTATATAAGTGTATTAGATGTTCAAGGAAGATTCAAGTAGCTCCAACTATTTCTAAAGGTTGAAACCTATTAAATGCCCAAGTAATCCTTGAGAATAAGGACATATTTTTTATGTGGTCATGTTATTATATTCTTTAATCTAATACCATTAGTGATATGAGACTCCTCATTCTTAGAATATATTTCTATGAATTTTGGATATGATTTGAGTTTTATATAATTCACATTTTTTTTATCAAAGAAATAAATTACATTTATATTCTTAATTGACATTCAAATAGAGAGGCATTAAGTTACAACTATTATTTTAATTGTTGTGTAATAATTTAAATTTAAAACCTTCCCATGTTACAAGGAATAAAATGGATGATTAGAATTATTATTCTTTCTTTTTACCCTAATAAGGAGGAATCCAAAAAATAATGAACGAGTCAATAAGATTTTGAGAAACAAAATACTTTTTAAAGTAGTTGAAATAGCAATATAGCTCATGATTTGAATTCAACCTAGAGAAACACATATCAATCTACAAAATCCACTTAGAATTTCTATTTTTAGTCTTACAGGTATGTGCAAGATCATGATGGGCCAAAAAGTGGCGATATGATGGGTATGTGTAGGGTATGTGGCTGACGACTTTTTTTTACCCAAAAGTGATGAAATGAAAAGGGTTTTTAAAGGAGATTCTAAACTTTCCACCAATATAAATTATCCTTAACTTTGAATTCAATAAATAATTATTATTCATTTTCTATTTGAATTACAACCAAAGTCCTAATTGATATGCTAATTGAAAACATCTATAGCTTTCAAATTGTATCACATTTTTTGAATCCAAAATATGCGTCACATTCTATGCTTTGCATACTATAAGATTAAAAAAAAAATGAATTTCATGAAGTTTTGTCCAAGTTGAGGTGGTCAAACATGAGTGTTTTATATTTTTTAAAAGTTCTAATAAAAAATTAATAATTAATTATTTACTTCAAAAATAATTATAAAAATATATGCATCACATTTGGAAATGATTCATCTACTTATATCTAAAATCTTATAAAAAAATATTATCATTTTATTGTGGTTAGGGTGGTCAGACAGACACCTACTTCTTTTTTCCCCGAAATTTATGTACTACAACATTGAAATTTCAACTTTTCACCAAATAGATTTATTTTTCTTTTAAACAAACTTAGTAGTTTAGAAAATAAATTCAATTTTCTACAGATTCTATTCTTACATATTTTTGAAATAATATAGATAACTTATTCAAATTTTTACGTCAAGTTTCCTAACTCTAATTTTTCTGAATCTTTTGCCATGCTTTCCATGATGATCCTGCACATACCCTTAAATCTTACACTACTATAGTAAGTGGATATAGTAAGTGGATATGGGCATGGAAATCATATTTTATATGTATATACTATTTGAAAAGAGCTCATAATGAAATGTTAGCCTACAAACTTCAAGCATTTTTGAAAGTCAACTTCATTGAAATTTTAAATGCAACAAGATTTGGCTTATTTTATTCCAAGATCTAGCATTATTTCTTATCATCTTTTGAACATATTAAAAAAAGGCATTCTAAAATATGTATCTAGATGGACATAAAAATCAATGAAATATCAATTTAGTAGATTTTTTTACTATGCCTAGTTTTACTTAAATGTATGCAAAATAGGCATGCATATAAACACCACACAAATTATTTGGAAAAATGCCACAAAAAATGTGATATCATTTATATAAAACTATGGTTTGTTGTGCTCCATTACAACAATTCATCCAATTAAGAGGTGATGTAATTTATTGATTCACTAAACAAAAATAGATTTTTATTCTTAAAATTATTCTCTAGTTAGACTCATGGAGTGACCAATTTGAAAATCAATTTGAACATTTCAATCACTTAGATAAAATTTTATCCAAAGAATAATTAAGATAGTGTTATGCAACCAATAATATAGAAGCAATAAATCTAGCCTATTAATTTTTCTAAGGTTCCATTCAAGTATAATTTTGAATTCAAGTTTACAAGAAAAATAAGTCTATAATAATATTCACAAATAATATCTCCATGTTGATAATTTAAGCAATGCCTTCAACACAATCTATTAATGGATATAGAGAGAACTAAAAATGGATATACTTGTAGGTTGGAAATATCCTCAAGATGGAACAAAATTAAATTTTGATTATACATTTTGGGGGAATCTTCGAGCTATAGATGTTGACTATTTTCTTCATAATTCTAATAGTTTTTTTCTAATTAGAGGTTTGAGTAATCTTGGTTTAAAGATGAACAAAAATAATAGTAGGAAGAACTCATTGTTGGGTTAATGCTATTATATAAGAAAGGATATAATGAATTAGTAATAGAAGGTTTTTTTTTTACAAAGGTTGAGGCCCCAATTGGGGTATGTGTTCTTATGAAAATGAAGCATTGAAGTGGTCCCAATTTTTTTATAAGATCATGCATATTCATTGCTATTGGGGAAATATAAAACTATAGACTCCTTAGAAAATATAGGGATTGACAATGTTTTATTTAATCATTATAAAGTAAAGAGGAATGTGTTCAAGGGACAATATAAAATTATTATTAATTCAAGTTAAAAGGTGGTGGGGAGTATCTAAGCGAGCATCTCTCAAAGATTATTGGTGGTGGTTGCTAGTAATTTACTTATGAGATCAATCACATTCTTGTAAGATCTTGTGTATGTGAAGGATTGAGATACATTCTTATATTTAAGAAAGGGATTGTTCTTTGGCTCCATGTAAGAAGTATCAATTAATCATTTTTTTATTCTTTTTTGTGTTGGGTTTTTCTATCTTATTAAGGATTTGTAGTTAGCTAGGTTGTGGATATTATTTGGCCTTTAGTACATGGTGGAGGAAGGTTAAATCTCTCCTAAAATCCCTTTTTGTAAAGGGCATATGTCAAATTTCAAATTAAAAAAGGTATTCATACTCCCTAATGTTAAGATGTTGAATTTGGTTAAGGAAATTTTGAGTCATGTTCAGGGGTGATGAATATTAGACTATTCAAATTGTAAACATCTATCATGGTAGCTATAAAGCCAATACAATTGGTAGCTATAAAACCAAATGAAATTGAATATTAGAAACTTTCAAGAAAATGAAATTAGAAGTTGTAAAGCCAAATGAATATTAGCAACTTTCAAGCAAATACAATTAGCAGCTGTAAAGCCAAATGAATATTAGAAACTTTCAAGCAAATACAATTAGCAGCTGTAAAGCCAAATGAATATTAGAAACTTTCAAGCAAATGTAATTGGTAGTTTTAAATCCAAATTTTGTTGAAAACTGGGTTTGTTTAAAACCCTTTAGAAACTTTCAAGCAAATGTAATTGGTAGCTATAAATCCAAATTTTAAATAATAGGTATTGTTTAAAAGGTTTTAGAAACTCTCAAGCAAATGCAATTCACAGTTGTAAAGCCAACTTCCACATCCTTCACCCTCTGTGAGCCAAAATGGGAGCTTTGAAACTAGGCATATTCATTTTAAACAATAAATTTTTTTTCTCATAGAATTTTCCTTCATTTTAAATGAAAATTTTGTTTGGAATTTTGGTTTCATTGAATTTTCCTTCATTTTATAGGAAAAATTTGGTCTCATGGAGTCCATTAGGGTTTACAATTTTTCAAACAAATGAAATTTTAAATCACTATGATTCTTGAAGAAAGAATGCGAACCTGATTATGGAGGTCGAAGTTGATATATGTTGGTGCATGTTGAGATGGTGGTCCCATTTCAAGTTTTGTCATTCGGATGAATCTCCCTACTATTCATGTTCATTGCACACACTTAGAAAGTTCACCATTTGTTTGATAGTGATAGCACACTTCATTTTTAAAATTCCCTAATGCAAAGGGGTTTAGTTGAACAGGGTTTTGACCGAACCCCTTAAAATATTCTTTTTTTATTGACTTTCTAGTGGTTCGGCCGAACCTTGGGTTCCGGCAAACCCTATGGTTCGACTGAACCGCTTGAGGGGTTTGTTTGAACATGCAATTTCAAACGAACCCCCCTATCTATTGAAATCTTTAAAAAAATCATTTTCCTTCCTCTTCTCAATTGTAAACCACTATTGTGGTTTCACCCATAAAAAATTATTATCATTTTATTGTGGTTAGGGTGGTCAAACAGACACCCGCTTCTTATTTTTTCCCTAAAATTTAAGTGCTATTGCATTGAAATTTCAAATTTTCACCCAATAGATTTTTTTTAAATAAACCTAGTAGTTTAGAAACTACATTCAATTTGCTACAAATTCTATTCTTACATATTTTTGAAATAATATAGATAACTTATTCAAATTTTTACGTCAAGTTTCCTAGCTCTGATTTTTCTGAATTTCATCGCCACTTAAGGGCTTGTTTTTTCCATGATGATCTTGCACATACCCATTTGGAAAGCTTGGGAATCTATGATATCCTATTCTTTTTTAATGGTTCTAAATTATATGATGAAATTTCCATCAACCACAAGAATATCTACTGGTCCTCCATTTTGTCCAATCAAGGTTTCCCCCTAATTAAATTTCCTTGGGTGAGGGCTTTAAGATTTCAAAAGGAAGAAATCCAATTTCTTTAGGATTTAATTCTCTAGAGCTTTAGTGAGTCTCATGTCATGGAGTGAAACCACTGAGATGAAGTTTCACATGTCTAATCAAGATTGTGAAATGTTTGATATAGTCATGGGGGTAATTTTGGTTAATATGATTCACAAATTGAGAATCCATTCTCCCAAGCCTTTATGAATATATTGAAAGTGGGGTTTAAACACCATATTTTGTAATTATAATCCCTAACATGACTATCAAATTTTTCTTCTCCCTATCTTCCTGTGGTGTCAACTTTAAACTAGAGATTGCATTTGCAGTCACCCATTGCTATGTGGCATCATCACTTCCACACTATTTATGGTCAATTATTTTAGAGCCGAAATTGGACTACTTTTTCTGATGTATTATTTTCCACTTGTCCTTCCAATGGGATCTAGAATTTCTCATTTGGACATATATGTGATCCTCATTTCCCTTTCTATGGGCAGTCAAAGTATTTTAAGCATTTATTTTGGGTTTATCCCATAACATTATAGTTTTAGATTTTGATTCATGATTTCTTCAAGATCTTCAAGCCAAACCATTTCTTCTAGTATATAATTCTTCTTAGGGATTATCCTCATATCCTTCACAAATTAATCCATACTTGGCATTATTTTAGGTTGGATATTCTCTTCAACATATGGAAAGATAGGAATTCTAGAAATTTTTCTAATTTATTTATTGATTAACATATATTTATTTATTCTAAAGCTATCATTTATTCTAATGTGTTATTATAGATCTAGTTGCAAACTAATAAAGTGGTGTTAGAAGTGGCTCATCTTTAAGTTTTTCTTCTTGTTCATTGGGGAAATGCTCATTGTGTTGTATTTAGAGTTCCCTCATCTCCCTCATCCTCCCAAAGCTGCTCATCTTATGGGAAATGATAGGGATGGATTCATTCTTCTTGTGGAAATAGTGATGATTTCTTGTTGGATTCTCCTCCAACTACCATTAGTGATTATGGACAACAAGGATAGTCATGAACAACTTTTTGGTGCTTTTCCCCTACATCTCACATGGGTTGGATTTCTATGTGGTCTACTTGTTGAGTCTCTATCTGGTGTGATTCTAGCAAGTCTCCTCAGTTGGATTTTGTTGTTTTACTTGAAGAGGATACACATAAGGATGAGAAAGGTTAGGAGCATCATGTAGGTAATTTTGACCCTATAGATGTATAGGGTAAACCATATAATCGATAACCTCCTAATGTAAGCAAGGGAAGTCCTTCAACACTTTCAATGTAAATTCAAACCACAACAACACTTTTCAAGTCAACAATCCCTCAAACTCACTCAGTCTCAACAATTCCAATCTAATCCTTGTAGCACTACAAAACCACATAATCGGGAAAATCTCAACAATCACAACCTTTCAACCCAAAACCAAAACCATTTCAAGGACCCTTTTTGACACACAATAACACACCAACAAGTCACCAATAGGTATTTTGCAATAATTTCCTCAAATCAGGATTTTCTCGCCTTCTAGGCCTCCAATTAGGCCAATTTTACAAAGGACCTAGTCCTCAGACTTCTCACCAATCCCCAAAACCAGTAGGTCAGCACTCAACAAGTGTTAAAACCACAAAATTCACAATTTATTTGAAGAAAAACTCAATCTGAAGGGCCAAAATAGAAAACCCTCATTTTTCCTCCTAGAACTTAGGTTTTACATAAAAACACCATACCAGACCTTTCCAAAGCTTGAAAACACCTCAAAAAAGAATTAAATCCTCTAAAAAATGCTCAATCGTACAAGAAACAATATTGTCACAAAGTTTTATAACCATTTTCAATCTGAAACCATGCAATTTCAAGTAAAGAACACAATTTTCTTCATTAGGGAAACATGCCCAACACCATACTTGACCTCCCCTACACCAAAAAAACTTGAAAACACCAATCATAGTACTCACAAGTGGTGGAATGAGGTATTTCACATTTTAAATGGCCTTCAAAACTCCAAAACAGGGCTAACACGATAGTTAAGTAAATATGAGTTTAAACACCACTAATTCTAGATGAAACCCTCAAACCTCTTGCAAAGTGAAGTTCATACGATCCACAATCAAATTCAAACAATTTTAGAATATTTAACTATTGTATAGGGTTGTACAAGTCTGAAAAGGCATGTAAACACATAAATTCTTCAATAAAACAAAGTTTTCCTTATTTATCTTGATTTGAAACTTCAAAATCAATCCTCAATCAATGAGCTTACATTAAATCAATAATTTTTCCCTTAATATAACTATTTAACTTCCTTCAACTGCCTTTTGAAAAGGCTTGACCATTTAACTTCCTTACATAATGCAATTTTGCAATATTTTGAAGATAACTTTACAACTTTTCATTATTTTGCACTTTTTTGGAAAACTTGACCCCTTAAACACCTAATACTCATCTATAATGACTCAATACCATAGAATATGGTATTTAAGACCTTATTTAATACCTATTACCCCAAAACTCTAAAGCCCACACCTTAATTTGTCTAATTGACAAAAATACTTGAATGGTTCCCCTACACCATACACCCCAAGTTTGAAATTTTTCAAGTCTCTTGGAAAGCTTGATGTAGTTAGCCTTTCTTTGTGCCCTTTAGACCTCTAACTTTCATTCTTGCCTTCAATGAGTTCATTGTGCTCTTGTCTCTCATTGCCTGCAACTGTCTTGAGTTTACCTTCACTTTTTTTTTGTTCCAACTATCCTTCCTGTACTATGGGGTGTTTTTCCACTTTTCCCTCTTCAAATCTTGATGTCACATTTACATTTACATCTATACTCTTAAATTTTACTATCTGTGTCATACATGTACTTGTTTTCTCCTCTATCTTATGACCAACATTTTCCTCTCTCCCATCCTCATCATGATTTTTTTTCTTTTCTTTCACTGTCTTGTCAACAACATTAGCTATTGTCATGACATCACAACTTGAACTGTCCTTTTCTTATTACAAACCTCTATCCACTTGCTTACTATCCCATCAATTTCACCATTTCTTGACTACCCTCTTACCACTTCTCTTGTCTTCTCATCCTTAAAAACTTGTGCTCTTATTTTCTTCAACTGTCCACTCACTCTTTTTGTCACCATAGGGAAACTTACTATCCCTATAAGGATCCTATCACCTTTATCTTTCCTTTCCAAAGGCTCCACACTCTTGTACTATTATGTCTTAGTCTGAGACACATCACCATTCAGTTTTTCCTACTACCTATAGAAATTATTGATTGTCACTATTTGCAAATCTCTTTCATTTCCTCTATCCACTATCTACAAATTAGATTCCCTTCTTGTATCCATTGTCCTACCACTATCAAACATTGCAACTAAAATCTTGTTCTTTCTTTCCTCCACATTCACACACTATTTCCTCCCAAGCACAATAATATCACCATGTTCTTTTGTTTCCTCTACCAATGGAGTCAAAATGAACTCTCTCCCATCCTTCTCAATTAGGTAAGTATTTTTCCTTCCATTATACAAGGCTGACTTGTGAAATTGTCAGGTCCTTCCTAACAATAGATGACAACAATTCATGGGGATTATATCACAAAGCACTTCATCTTTATATTGTCCAATCTGAAACTCAACTCTTGCTTGTTCACTCACCACCAAATTTTGACTATCACTGACCCATGACACCCTATATGGTCTCTCTCTAGGTTCTTTTTGTAAGTTCAACATTTCTACCATTTCACTAGACACAATATTATCCGTACAACTTGAATCAACAATCACTTCGCATACCTTGTTTCTACACTTGCAGGTTGTCCTAAATAAAGATTTTCTTTGAAGTAGCTCTTC